>CAUYPK010013688.1:0-61118 GCA_963574355.1 Loris lydekkerianus | reverse complement strand
AAAAAGGGGTGGGGGGATCCCGACAGTGGCATTTCTTCATCAGATAAGAGAAATTTCTTAAATTGAAAACAATCTCTTCTATAAGGATTCAAAACTATGGGCAGCCTACTATGAAGCTAAATTATAGCTTTCACATGAAGGCTATAACCCAACTATAGCACAAGACTATGGGGAAAGGGCCAAGGAAGGGGAAGGGAAGGGGGAGGTTTTAGTGGAGGGAGGGTAACGGGTGGGGCCACATCTATGGTGCATCTTAGAATGGGTGCAGGCGACTGCACTACTGTACACAGCTATGATTTAACAATAAACAAAATAAAAGCTGCTGAGAGAAAACTATGGGCAGCTGTTTCAATTAAAGGTCTCTACTTAAATACTACAATTTTTAAGAGACAAAGTACGAAAGGACCTGATGTGGTAAATGAGGCACCCACCTCTATCAATTCCAATTAAAAAGGTACACTATGGCCTGACGTGTAATCCTAGCACTCTGGCAGGCCAAGGTGGGCGAATCACCTGAGCTCACAAGTTCTTGAGACCAGCCTGAGCCACAGTGAGACCGCGGCTCTAAAACA
The DNA here is from genome assembly GCA_963574355.1 of Loris lydekkerianus. Lineage (NCBI taxonomy): Eukaryota > Metazoa > Chordata > Mammalia > Primates > Lorisidae > Loris > Loris lydekkerianus. The sequence continues at coordinate 60,546 of CAUYPK010013688.1, read as the reverse complement.
AACCAGGTGCTGTGGGGGGGGCCTACAGTCCCAGCTGCTTGGGAGGCTGAGGCAGGAGGATGGCATGGACCCTAGTGTCTGAGGTTGCTGAGAGCTATGATGCCCTGGCACTCTATCCAGGGAAAAAGGTATACTATCTCACAAGGCTGAACTTTACCTGCCACCAATGTTTTCAACAGAAGGTGCTCCATGGAGCTGACAGGAGAAAGCATTGCTGACTCCAGCACACACAGTGCTGCAGGACTGAAAGACTTCAGCAGCTCTGGGTTATCTTCGGTCACTGTCTGCAAACAATATGCTATAACACAAAAAATACATATAAATATTTAGAAACAAATAAATTCTGCTAAGTATAATTTACACCCTACAACTCATAAAACACACACACTTTTATCACTTCCTTATACACATGCAGCTTTTGTAGAATATATACATTTTACCTCACAAATGGTCTTTTATTTTTTTTTATTTATTTTTTTTTTTTATTTATTAAATCATAGCTGTGTACATTGATATGATCATGGGGCATCATATACTAGCTTCATAAACCATTTGACACATTTTCATCCCAATATTCAACATAGCCTTCCTAAACTCAGCAAATGTGAAATGTAAATGTCATGCCACAGTGACTGGGAAAACAAATGGTCTTTTAAAATGAGATTTCCCCAAGTATTGGCTCTATAAAAATCTTTTTTTTTTTTTTTTTTTTTTTTTTGACAAAAATCTCACTCTGTTGCCCAGGTTAGAGTGCCGGGGCATCAGCCTACCTCACAGAAACCTCAAACTCCTGAGCTTAAGCTTATCTTCCTGCTTTGGCCTCCCAGAGTACTGAGATTACAGCCATCAGGCATCATGGCAGGTGCCTATACTTCCAGCTACTTAGGAGGCTGAGGCAAGAGGATCTCAGTTTGAGGGCCCAACAGTTTGAGGTTGCTGTGAGCTAGGCTGATGCCACAGCACTGTTCACAAGGTGACAGAGTGAGACTCTGTCTCAAAAAAAAAAAAAAAAAAAAAAATAGGGCAGTGCCTGTGGCTCAAAGGAATAGGGCAATGGACCCATATACCAGAGGTGGCAGGTTCAAACCCAGCCCTGGCCAAAAACTGCAAAAAAATAAAAAATAAGCAAAATTTCTAATCCTTTGAAAAACTACACTCTAATAAAAATACAAATTAAAAGGCTCTTAAATGTCATGGCAATGTCAAATTACCATGAACATATAGAAGTTTATCCTCAGTTTATGTACTTATCACAGACTAGGAGCAAATAGCCATCGACCACATTTAGGACACAAGTCCCAAGTTTTGGAGAACTCTGGCTTCAAGTTCATCATGACTGTAAAATTTAGGGTTATCTCTGCTAAAGCAATAGTTCTTTAAGAAATAAAAGTCGGCTCAGCACCCATCGCACAGTGGTTATGGCACCAGCCACATGCACCAAGGCTGAAGGGTCTGAACATAGCCCGGGCCAGCTAAACAACAATGACAACTGCAACAACCACAAAAAATAGCCAGGCGTTGTGACAGGCACCTGTAGTCCCAGCTACTTGGGAGGCTAAGGCAAGAGAATTGCTTAAACCCAGGAATTGGAGGTTGCTGTGAGCTGCGACACTATAGCACTCTACTGAGGGTGACATAGTGAGACTCTGTGTCTAAAAAAAAAGAAATAAAAGTCATTTTACATAAAAATGTGAGCAAATCTGCTCAGCGCCTGTGGCTCAAGCTGCTAAGGCACCAGCCACATACACCTGAGCTGGCGGGTTCGAATCCAGCCTGGGCCCGCCAAATGACACCTGCAACCAAAAAATAGCCGGGCATTGTGGCGGGCACCTGCAGTCCCAGCTACTTGGGAGGAGGAGACAGGAGACTCACTTGAGCCCAGAGTTTGAGGTTGCTGTGAGCTATGATGCCCCAGCACTCTAGCCAGGGCAACAGCTTGAGGCTCTGTCTCAAAAAAAAAAAAAAAAAAAAAAGTGACAAGAAACAGGGCCCAGGCATGGAGGCTCCTGCCTGTAATCCTAGCACTTTGAGAGGCTAAGGAAGGATAATCACTTCAGGCCAGGAGTTCAAGACCACCCTGGGCAACAGAGCAAGATTTCTTCTCTGTAAAACAAAAATATAGGGCAGCGCCTATGGCTCAAAGGGGTAGGGTACCGGCCCCATATGCCAGAGGTGGCGGGTTCAAACCCAGCCCCCGCCAAAAAATGCAAAAAAAAAAAAAAAAAAGAAAAAAGAAAAATTCAAGAACTAGATGGGCATGGTGGTATCTGGCTATAGTCCCAGCTACTCGGAAGGCTCATGCAGGAGAATCTCTTGAATCCAGGAATTAAAAGTTATAGTAGGCTATGACTGCACTGCTATACAAGACTACAGAGTGAAACCCTGCCTCTGAAAGAAAAAAAGAGGTAAAAACAGTATAGATAAGTCAAATGCATACTATCACTGTGATCCAGTTGGCTCCCAAATTATGTTATATAAAAATTCATGGGGTGGTGCCTGTGGCTTAAAGGAGTGCAGCGCCGGCCCCATATGCCAGAGGTGGTGGGTTCAAACCCAGCCCTGGCCAAAAACTGCAAAAAAAAAATTCGTATTTAATAGAATCTCTGTAAATTGACCACCCAAAGGACTGTAACAAACTGGTCAACATATGGAGGTGGTCAACATAGAAGTTCTAAAGAGTTGATGTGGTGCATATCTGGTCTATGAAAATTAGGTCAACTTAAGAAAGTGGTGAATGTAAGGAGGTGGTCCACTATGAAGGGTCTACCGTATGTACATATATGAACACCTAACTGTAGTTTTTTTCATTAAGAGACTAAATTTACTGCAGCAAAAAACCCAGGATAAGCTGTGATTGGTACCATAAAGACAATACAAGCTCAAGGAAAGTTACATTAATACATGGGATGGAATCTTGTAAGTTCACTTTACTTTTTTTTTTTCTGAGACAGAGTTTCACTATGTCGCCCTCGGTAGAGTGCCGTGGTGTTACAGCTCACAACAACCTCAAACTCTTGGGCTTAAGTGATTTTCTTTCCTCAGCCTCCCAAGTAGCTGGGACTACAGGCACCCGCCATAACACCCAGCCATTTTTTTACTGTAATTGTCATTATTGTTTGGCAGTCCTGGGCTGGATTCCAACCCACCAGCCTTGGTGTATGTGGCTGGCACCCTAACTGCTAAGTTATAGGCATTGAGCCAGTTCACTTTACTGTTTGAGAATTAAAAAAAGATTTTATAGAGACAGGGTCTCATCATGTTGCCCAGGCTAGTCTTGAACTCCTGACCTCAAGCAACCCTCCTACTTTGGCCTCCCAAAGTGGTGAGATTATAGGTGTGAGCCACTGGGCCAGCCAAGTTCCCTTTACTGTATGTAAACCTTGCTTGAGTTTTGAAACAATAGTAACGTGTTTAAAATATCATAAAACTAAATGCAGAAAGAATACACTATTATACAGTGAAAAATGACTTTATTCTGATCCATTTCAAAATATTCATGGGGGGGGAAACTAAAAAAAAAATCCCCTAAATCTATAGGAATAAAGGCACAAAAATAGAAGCAAACATTTTCTTTTAAAAGGTATAAATCAATTTTCCTAAAATTATCTTATTGTAATAAAAACTGTCCTGAGATTAACAGTCATCTACTAATTTCCTAAAAACACCTGAACTGCTTTTAAAATCTCCATTTAGAACCCCTTATCCCTCACCTGGATTCCATTTTGAGAAATTGATTTTTAAAATTTTCCCAACAGTATTTATTCCCTTTTCTTTGTTCCTAAAAGTATCCATTAGAGCCAAGAGAAATAGTAGTAAGGTGAATATATTTCCTTCTTGCTAGGAGAAACACAGAGTTAAATAAAAGCACAGCTGGATGCCTGCCATGATGAAGGGTAGAAAAGAAATGCTTTTCATCAGTTATTTCTCCACTCTCCCCAGAATTCTGCTGAGCTGCCCACCCTCTGGTTGCCGCCTCCTCTCCCTGATGAGCTCAGAGTCCCCAATAACTCAATAAGCCAATACAGAGAGGGCAAGAGGGCCTCTGACATTGCTAGATTTTGCCTCCCCTAGCCCCCATCTCATGAAGGGACAGGGGTCTAAGTAAAATTTCAGTCACTTCTTTCCCTCTCTTTCAAAAAAAAAAAAAACAAAAAAACCCCGCAAGCTACCAGTTGCTGCTGGAAGCATGAGATAGAAGCACAAGACGTTTAAGTAATAAGTACAGATTCCAATTAACTTTGGTGTACAGGTCTGGCAGTCATAGGCTACTATTTATTAGTGGAGAGGGAGATGAAAACTTCATTAATAAAGGCTTCTAAGAATGGTAACAGGCTAGAAACCAAATACACTCACATAATTACCTTTCATTCTTTCAGAGTGAAAAGCAGGAAAAAAGTATTAATCACAGACTTGGAAAGATTTCAGAATAAACAGAATTCTGCTACACATTTATGTACAACGAGAAAAGAAAATAACTCCTGTGATTTTTGAATAAGGCTACACATACTTAATGAACCATCACCTTGTCTTCACTTACCTACTGAAATAGCCAGGTCAACATTGGTGGAAAACCTACTTAAATACTTTAATACCATCTCCAAACACCCTTCTTTGTTGAATATAGATACTGCTCTACTACTGCATTCACTAAATTGAAGGGGGAAAAAAAAGTTTTACTATTCACATTTTAACATTAAGAAATCAACCACAGAAATTCATTTAAAAAACAAATTAGGCTTTATTAACCAGAGAGCTGGATACATCATTTTTATAGATGAAGAAACTAATGCCCATTCATATTCACTGCAGGTGAGAAGAACCGGCTGGCTGTATTTTACTTCTATCACGGTGGGACCTTGCAGCCAGTCTCTTTACCAGTTTCATTAAAGAAGGTTAGAGCTGAAAGAGACCTTACAAATCATTTAACCATTTTATAGATGAGAAGCAGCAGGCCCCAAACAGTGAAGTGACCCATAGGAAGGTCACACATTCTCTCAGTGACAGAGCTGGGCCCAGTACCTAGGATCTGTGGGTCCAGCCTATGGTTCTTTCTTAAGAAAGAATAAAATAATTAAGAATAAAAGGCCTTTATATTTATCACACAAAATCACAAATTTAAAAGAAAATAAAATCAGATTTTATTCATTCCTTTTAGACCTTGATTATGATGTCATCAAGCAAAATTTGCAATCTGCAACAAATTACTATAATTATTAAAAGATTCAGAAAGCTATCAACATTATAAGTAAAAGCATACCTACTAAATACAGTATAAATAAAGCTAATTATAATAATTTTATGCATGTCTCCAGAGAAAGCTGTATACACCGTGTACACATGGACACTACTCAGAGAGCTGCTGAACGGTGTAAAGTTAATCTTTTATCTAAGGAAAAGTATTTTCTGTCTGCAATCTCTCTATTTATATATCTAGTTATTGCAGTATTGAAGGATCCCCTAGTACTGTGAGGAGAAGATATACGTGTAAAGATAATTTAAACTATGAAACAAAAATATTAAGAGCTATACTGTAAATGACAGAGATAACTGCAAATGATACAGATATCCAGAGAAAAGAAACCATCTTTGAGCTCTACTTAGATTCTTTTCAGAGGAAAAAGATTTTTTTTAATTTATTTTTATTTTTGAGACAGCGTCTCACTTTGTTGCCCTGAGTAGAGTGCTATGGCATCATAGTTCACAGCAACCTCAAAATCATGGGCTCAAGCAATTCTCTTGCCTCAGCCACCTGAGTAGCTGGGACTATAGGCACCTGCTGCAATGCCTGACTAGTTTTTCTATTTTAGTAAAGATGAGGTCTCACTCTTGCTCAGGCTGGTCTTGAACTCCTGAGCTAAAGAAATTCTCCTGTCTTGGCCTCTCAGAGTGCTAGGATTAGGGGCCTGAGCCACAGCGCCCAGCCTGAGAAATAAGATTTTTTAAAAACTTCCAAATTCAACACTTTACATAAGTTAATGATCTGATGCACAGGTTGTAAAGGGCCATTTCCTTAAGTCTGATCTCTCCACTATTTCTGGTGGAATGCATCCACTAGTGGAAGTTCAAAGTGCTATGTGGGCAGCTATTCTTGATCCAACCTTTTCTTTCTTTCTTTTTTTAAACAGAGTCTCACTTTGTCACCCTTGGTAGAGTGCCATGGTGTGGCGTCGCAGGGCACAGCAACCTCAAACTCTCGGGCTCAAGTGATTCCCTTGCCTCAGCCTCCTGAGTAGCTGGGATGACAGGCACCTGCCACAACACCCAGCTATTATTATTATTATTATTATTATTATTATTATTATTATTTTTAGAGATGGGGTCTCACTCTGGCTCAGATTGATCTCAAGCAATCTGCCTGCCTCAGCCTCCCAGAGTGCTATACACAGGTGTGAGCCACTATGCCCCGCCCCAACTTGATCTTATAGTCTTAGAAACACCTGTGCCTTTGGGTTAGCTATTATAATCACTGACGACTGAAAATAAGGAGCTCTGACAGAATACTGCTAGAAATGAGGGGCAGAAAATGGGGCAGAAAAAAGTAAATCCAGGTCGTGTTTCTAGCCATTTTCATTCCCAGCAATAAGTCAACCCCACCCCACCACAGCTACAGTTGGGAACTGGAGAGGGGCCTTCTTCCATGCAAATGACAACCACCAAGGAAGAGCAGTAACGAAGTGCTAAAGTGCTGGGCTGCTTAAACACATATGTTGTGTTCACTTCTCATTCTGGGAGCCACAACAAAGCAGCTCCTAAATCAGGGCCTAACTAGCTTTAAAGACAAATGCTGCTTAAGGCATGCAGGTAGTAGGGGATAAGATACTAATGCTCATGATTCCTATTTTTGTCAGCAGTAGTGACTGGAGAGATGAGATGTAAAACAAAAAAAACAAAAGATGTAAAAATCTTATGAGGACCAGGAATAAGGGTTGATCTGAGGTCACCTCATACTACCTTCTACCAAGTATTAACATCATGGATTCACAGGCATACCTAGGGGAACAGAGATTCCTACGCAGTTTAACAGAAGGAGCAGCAGCCTGAGCAGTGTCTGGAAAGCATCTTACCATATATTCCATAGCACGTTCACAGCCTCATTGGCTATGTTCTCAATAGGGTTTCTGTTCTGATCTTTTTTGTCCTGTGAAGACATCCCACTTGAATCCAGTCCAGCACCACACTGTAACCAAATATCATGATTAACACCCTGGCCCAAAAGAATGACTGAACAAAAAAGCTAATGATAGTGATAAATCACAAAAACTAAACATCAGAAATTATACTGGCTAACAAACCAATCAAATTCTCATAAGCACAACAATTTCCACACCCTGCTTCCCTACTGGCAAGAAATATAGATATGAAAGGCCCTCAAGTCATTGAGAAAACTGGACATAAAGCATTTGACATTTTATTTATTTTTTCCTTTTCTTTTTTTATTTTTCTTTTTATTTATTTATTTTTTAGAGAGACATAGTCTCACTTTACAGGTGTCTGCCACAATGCCCAGCTATTTTTTTGTTGCAGTTTGGCCAGGGCCGGGTTTAAACCCACCACCCTCAGTATATGGGGCTGGCGCCCTACTCACTGAGCCACAGGCGCCAGCATTTCACATTTTAAATCAAAGTACAAAACCAACACAAAGTATCTTACCTAATGTAATAAAAGACAGTAAAAAAGGCAAAGAAACATAACAAAATAAAAGCTAATTATCTAGAAATAGCTATCTAGAAATAGTTCCTAAGGCACTGTTCTAAGCACTTTACATATGGTACCAATTCATTTTACCTCCACAACAAACATACGAGGTAGATGACTCTTATCCCCAATGTGCAGCCACAAATAGAAAACTGAGGCACAGGGAAGCTGCTGAATGTACAACTTAGTATGTGGTGAAGCAGGGATTCAGAGCCAGGCATTCTGGCTCCAAAGCTGGTACTCTGGAGCCCCTCTAGCATAGGCCAGGGCACTCTCGAAGGCAGGGCTCCTCAGTCCAGGCCCTAGTGACACCGTGGACCAGATAATTCTTTGTATGAGCACTGCAGGACATCTAAGCAAGCAGCCAAGCAGCATCCTTGGCTTCTACCCACTGGATGCCAGTGGCAACCCTCAACTCCCCTCACGCTCTGTAACAACCAAAGATGTCTCCAGATACTGCCGAACATCCCCTGTGGGGCAAAATCACACCCAGTTGAGAATCACTGCTTTCAAGGGAACAGGACTGATTCCTTCCATCAAAACTGGATATCCTTTACATAGCTCCAAGTGATCAGCACCCATCAATACACAAAAGTGGACCAGAAACACGTCCAAGAGCTCCATAAACCCTGCAGTAAATCATGCAGTAAGACTGGCATGATATTAAATATGAGAACTTAATGCAGTCCTCATGATAAGTTTCTTGTGTCTGTGCCCCAGCTTCATCATTTTTGAAATGGCCTCACGGAATACCATATCAAATCAAATGATATACAAAACATAAAAACAGTACCTGACATGTAAATAAGCAATGAGTATGTACTAATTATTTTCATTGTAAGAAGATTAAAATCCAAAGCAGTCTGTATAGTTCTTAGGAAAGTTCTTTTCCAATTAATTATCATATAAATAAAGGTTGTGGATACAAAACAGAGATTACGGTAATGGATACAAAACGAGAGATCAGTGTTTCCAGAAAAAGAAATTCTCAGGGAATGTTTCAAGAGAAGAAAAAGTAACTAACACCAAGGTACTAAAAAAAGCATTCTAAAAGCTACATTTGGAAGCTGCTATTAGGATTCTTTGAAAACTGCATACCTCTTTCAGCAGTGCAACCAGCGGGGTCATGATATCCTTAGTCACCATGTCATCACAAACTTCAAAGCCTCCACAAGCACTGAGATTTCTACACAAGAAAATTAAAACACATTTTACTTTAATGTCACAAAGCACTATTAAATTCTCAAATTTATTTCTATTTAACCATACTTAAGGCTTCCCAGAGGAAATTGCTTATTATTTCTGTCATTATGCTGGAGAAGACAACCACAAGATTTCTACCTGTTCTGTTCCTTGTTCTACAAGATGTTAAAATGATTATCAGGTAACAAGGTAGTTCTGAGGTCTGAGACAGTACAGGTGCTTGATGCAAGAAAGGGAGAAGGCTTTCCCTTTTTAATATGTATAAATCACATCGTGTACAATATGAAGGGACTTTTTCTTGGAATCAAGATAGCAGGCAACAAGGTGAGACTACTGAGAATAAACCTCCCAAAGCAGCCCTAACTAAATTTACTTTTCTTTTTTTTTTTTTTCAGAGTCTCACTTTCTTACTGTTGTAGAGTGCCGTGGCATCATAGCTCATAGCAACCTCAAACTCCTGGGCTTAAGCGATTCTCTTATCTCAGCCTCTCAAGTAGCTGGGACTACAGGCGTGTTCGACTATTTTTATTTATTTATTTATTTTTTTTCTGAGACAAGCTGTCGCCTTGGGTAGAGTGCCATGGCATCACAGCTCACAAAAACTTCCAACTCCTGTGCTCAAGTGAGTCTCCTGCCTCGGCTTCCCAAGTACTGGTAACTGGGACTGCAGGCGCTCACCACAACGTCCGGGTTTTTTTTTTGTTGTTGTTGCAGCCGACCTTGTTGTTTGGTAGGCTGGGCTGGATTGAACCCGCCAGCTCAGGTGTATGTGGCTGGCGCCTTAGTCGCTTGAGCCACAGGCACAGAGCCACAGCACTCGGCTATTTTTGGAGACTAGGTCTCGCTCTGGGTCAGGCTGGTCTTGAACCTAAGAGTTCAGGCACTCCACCCACTTCAGCCTCCCAAGGGCTAGATTATAGGTGTGACCACTAACTTTGCCTTTTTTGAAAAGACATCTCGCCTTGAATACAAAGCAGTGTGCTGGGCTCTAAAGATATGGGAGATAAGTCACATGTCCCCACAACCTTCCTATCTGTGTATGTTTTTGGGGGAAAGGGTAGAGCTTTCTACATACTGCTTCCTCCTCAGCAGGAGGATGTCTAGCCCTCTTCCACCAAGATAATTCCCTCTCACATCTAAGATCTCACTTTTTTTTTTTTTTTTTTTTGAGACAGAGTCTTACTTTGGTAGAGTGCCCTGGCCTCATAGCTCACGGTAACCCCTAACTCTTGGGTTCAAGTGATCCTCTTGCCTCAGCCTCCCAAGCAGCTAGGACTACAGGTGCCCACCACAACACCGGTCTATTTTTAGAGACAGGGTCTCACTCTTACTTAGGCTGGTCTAGAACTTCTGAGCTCAGGCAATCTACCCATTTGGGCCTCCCCGAGTGCTAGGATTGCAGGCGTGAGCCACTGCAACTGGCCTTAAGATCTCACTTCAAACACCACTTACTCAGGGTTTCCTTCCTTGAATATCCATTTATAACCTTTTCTAGCATCCTTTGTAACTATCACTGTAACTATACACTTAAGTGATTATTTGGTTAATGCTTATGTCTCTAAATAGACTCTAAGATTCATTAAGGACAGAAATGGTATCTGTCTTGCTCACTATCCCATGCCCACAGCCTAGCACAGTGCCTGGCACACAGTAGGCACTCCATAGATATTTACTAAATCAATGAATGAAACATTAGATAAACCAGTTACAAGAACTAAAAATATTAACCTCTGCTCTTGCCCCCTCTACAGTCCATTCTCTGCACAGCTACAAGAGCGGCCCCTTCACTCTCTCCTGCTTAGCATAAATTCTTGAGCCCTACACTGTCCTCAGTTCGTCCATCTCTCCAGCCTGAGCTCCTGCTCTCATTCCCCATTCCTACCCTACTTAGCCACACTTAGCTTCTTGCTCATTAGCCACACCAAGCCGTGCGCCGCCTCACTTCCTCACTGTTGCTGTTCCTCTGTGGCAATGCTCTTCCCCCTATTTTCCCATGCCTGGTTAGCTTTATCCTTCAGGTTCACAAATATCAGCTATACAGCACCCAATTTAAACTTGCCACCACCAAATCATCACCATCTTTTTTTTTGGCCATAGCAATTCTCACCATCTAATACTGTGCTTTATCCTTTTTACTACTAGCTTCTGTCTCCATCAGCACAGCTTCTACCAAGACAGTGACCTTGGCTGTCTTGCTCTAAATCCCCTACACCTAGAGCAATTCCTGGCACACAGCCTGGAAGAGATGATCTAACTAGGGGACTCTATAGAGATTCTTGGAGAGGGTAAAATGTGCGTCAAGAGTGAGGACAGAACGCCTTGGCAAGTGGCTGCTGCAAGTGAAAGGTGAAGCAGCCGGGTGGACAGATGGAATGCGAATGGTCTGAGGGTGCCGGGGTCCTCTGGAGCCGGAAGATGGAGATTCCCCTCTGCAAGCGAGAGACCCAGGGCAGATTATTCGTCCTCTCAGCTACCGCAGACAAGCACAATGAGGAGACGAGAGATTGCGACAGTGCCCGTCAAACGGAAAGCGCTGACTGCTGTGGTGGGCACCGCCCCGGACCCCCCAACCCTCGGCTCACCTCAGCGCACCAGCTGCGGTCTCCCTGACGGCCAGGCTGGGGTCGAGCAGCAGCGGCCCGAGCCGGCGCACGGCGTCGCGCCGCTCCAGGTCCGGGAGCACCGGCCTCTGCTGCACCAGCCGGGCCAGCCCCGCGCAGGCGCACTCGCGGACCTCGGCGCTCGGGTGCTGGAGCTGCGGACCAGAGCCAGGTGTCAGAGGGCGCGAGCTGCGCACGCGCGCCGGGGAAACTCGGGAAGAGGGGCGCGCCGCGGCAGCGGGGGTGGAGGGACACGCCAGCGTCCGTCCGCCCCGGGCCCGCTCCCCCAAGCCAAGCGGACCCCTCCCTCACCTTTTCAAGCAGCTCCGCCGCCGGCCCGTCGTCCTCCTCGCCTCCAGTTCCATTCGCCGCCGTGGCAGCCTCGACCTGACATTCGCCCGTAGGGGAGAACTGAGGTCGCTTGAAGCGCTTCGTCCGGCTCTTACCCATGGCGACGTGCGCTGTGGGGACGGAAGGAAAGAGAAGGGCAACAGCAGGCGGTGAAGGCTGCTGAGCTGCTGACAAGAGTCTTATTGTCAAGGGGGGGGGTTCCTTCAACCGTTTAGCCGGGCCGGCAGACGGCCAGAGCACACATGGGATAGCAGTGCGCAGGCGCACGGCGCGCCGGCGACAAGGAGGGAGCAGGCGCGCGGAGTGCGCAGGCGTGGAAGGAGGCGTGGGCGGGGCCAGGCTTGGCGGAGGGGCGGAGTCAGGTGCGTCTTCCGGGAAAAAGGTGGCTAGCTGAACTGTGACTGATGTTCTGCAGTCGCCGGCCGGGTGACTTTTGTTAAGTTACTGCCAAATCTTTACTTCCATAGTAATCGAATTCTATAAAGATACCTAACTCGCAAGATTATTGTTAGTCTATAAATAAAATTATGTAAAGCACTAGCACCAAGCCTCGTGTGCTTAAAAAATACTAACAATTTTATGTTGTGTTCCTGTCGCCTAGCACAGTTCCTGTCACAGGACCCAGCTAATGTTTTAGAATGAATGTACCTCTATATTCGATAAAACACAATCTCCTCGTGCCTCGGTTTCCTGATAAATGAAGTGGGCACAGCAATAGTATATACCTAATGCGGTTGTTATGGAGTTTAAACGTGTTATATGTAAAGGTGCTAAGAACAGAGACTGGGACGGGAAGATGGCTCACAGTTGTGAACCCAGCACGCTGGGAGGCCAAGGCAGGAGGATCAGGAGTTCGAGACCAGCCTGACCAAGAGTGAGACATCCCCCAACCCCTGTCTCTGCTAAAAATAGAACTGGGGGTGCGTGCAGTCCAGCTAATCAGGTGCCTGAAGCAGGAGGATCGCTTGAGCTAGGGAGTTTCAGGTTTCTGTGAGCTAAGATCATGCCACAGTATTCTAGCCAGGTGACAGAGATCTGTCTCAAAATAAATACATACATAACATACATACATACAGAGACTGGCGTGTTTGTTTGAAACTTTGTTTTGTAATTGCATATTTGAGACAAGGTCTCACTCTGTCGTCCAAGCTGGAGTCCAGTGGCTCCTTCATAGCTCCCTGCACCCTCCAACTCCTGGGCTCAATCCTCCCGTCTCAGCCTCACAAAGAGCTGGGTCTACAGGTGCTCTCCACCACACGTGGCTACTTAAAAAATTTTTTTTGTAGAGACTAGGTCTGGCTGTATTGTTCAGGCTAGTCTCAAACTCCTGAGCTCAAGGAATCTTCTCAAGAGCTGGGATTACAGGAGTGAGTCAGCACACCTTGGCTGGATAACTATTTAATTACAATTGTGGTAAGTCCTAAGAAGTAAGGAAAAGTACAAGAGAATCTTAGTTTTTGTAATTAAACATGTATTACATGAGTGCCTAATATCAAGGCAACCTTACCTCAAGGACTTGACTGTCTAGTAAGGGAAATAACATTAATTACCATTAGCAAATTTTAGAAAATCATCACAGAGGTGTAGCACAAGTTGTACAGAAGCTCAGGCCTATCAAAGACCAACTTTAGGTACAAGGAAATATTGGAGCCACCAAATATCTGAATATATATTGGTGAGTTTTACTTCCAAGATCTCTCTTATCTGGCCACTGGAGATAACTCCTAGGCTATTTACTGTCTTCTTTTGTCTTGACCACATGGTGTTTTGGTCTCTGGGTTTGACTCTGCCCAACCCTCATTCATAGAGCAGCTAGAGTGATCTTTCAAAATATTCTTTCAGGAAAGGCCCAGTGGCTCATGTCAGAACTTTTCATTGTTATGGTGCATTGGCCAGAAAAGGAGGCAGTTAGACTCATGCTTGTAAAACTAGCACTATGGGAGGCCAAGGTGGGTGGATTGCTGGAGCTCAGGAGTTCAAGACCAGCCTAAGTAAGAGTGAGACTCCATCTCTACTAAAAATAGAAAAACTATCCAGGTGTTGTGGTGGGTACCTGTAGTCCCAGCTACTTGGGAGGCTGAGGCAAAAAGATCTCTTGAGTTCATGAGGTGTTTTTTTTTTTTCTTAAACATTTCTTTATTTTGCCTCAGCATCCATAGCACAGTGGTTATGGTGCCAGCCACATACACTGAGGGTGGTGGGTTCTAGCCCGGCCCGGGCCAGCTAAACAACAATGACAACTCCAAAAAAAAAACTAGCTGGACATTGTGGCGGGTGCCTGTAGTCCCAGCTTGGGAGGCTGAGGCAAGAGATCGCTTAAGCCCAAGAGTTTGTGGTTGCTGTGAGCCATGGCATACCGAGGGCGACATAGTGAGAGTCTGCCTCAAAAAAAAAAAATTCTTTTTTTCTTTTTTATTATTTTTTAACTGTTTGGGATTCATTGAGGGAACAAAAAATTAGATTACATAGATTACATTGATTGCATTTGTTAAAGTCCCTCATAAAATTAATATCCTGCCTCCAAGAGGTATGTCATGCACTGTGACCCCCAATCCCTTTCCCTCCTCCTCTCTCCCCACTTACAGCCCATGAGTTTGAGGTTGCTGTGAGCTATGATGGCACAGCACTCTATGCAGGGCAACAGAGTGAAGATTGTCTCAAAAAAAAACAAAAAAACTTCAGAATACTTCAGATTGTATATGAAAGCAGCACATTGTACCCCTTGATTGCACTAATGTACACAGCTGTGATTTAACAATAAAAATAAATAAATTAAATTAAAAAAAAAACCTTCCATCTTTCTTGTTATGTATGGTATTCACTCCCTTTTTAAAACCTGATGGCTTCCTTTTCTCAGGATAAATATCAAAATCTTAGCTGGGCTGCTGGGTCTTGCCACAGCCTTCAGCCTCTTCACTCCATCTCTGTACTCTGGCTGTTAGCCATCATCCATGGGGCCTCGGGGCTTTGCACAAGCCCCAGCCCCTGTCCCATGAAGTAGTGACTGCAAGTGTCACTGCTTCACAGGCACGTCCTCTGACTTCATAGTTGGGGACAGGTTGCCCTTGAGATAGCACGTACCTTGTTTCTTTGTTTCAAAGCATAGCTCAAAATTATGGTTGTAATTTTCTATTCCTTTCTGTACAGTTATGTAATGGCCTGCTTCTCTGAGCACCAGCCCCTGCAAGGACAACACAATGCCCATTTCACGCACCACCGCATCCCCCTAGCCCGGTCCTGGCACAAAATAGGCATGCAACTTCTTTTTTAAATTTCTCCTTCTCCTCTTTTTTTTTTTTTTTTTTTTAGACAGAGTCTTACTCTGTTTCCATGAATAGAGTGCTGTGGCATCATAGCTTACAGCAACCTCAAATTCTTGCCTCAGTCTGCCCTGTAGCTGGGACTATAGGCACCTGCCACAACACCTGGCTAATTTTTCTATTTTTAATAGAAACAGGGTCTTTCTCTTGCTCAGGTTGATCTCAAACTCCTGAGCTCAGGAAATCCACCTGCCTCAGCCTCTCAGAGTGCTAGGATTATAGGTGTGAGCCACCACGCCCAGCCTGCCATGTAATTCCTTAAATGAGCAGAGACGCTATAATCAGGAAATGGGCAAGCATGCAATCTGCAGGGAATAGGGTAATAAAAAATTTTGATAAGGTACGGATTCCTGGAGACAACATTTTTCACTCTGAAGGACCAAAAGGTGGGCAGAAAACATGGGATAAATGTCAACAAGATTTGGCCCACAAAGAAAAACAAACATTGGAGTTAGACGGACTGCCACATTCATTTGACTGGGAAACTAAAACTGTGCAATCCCAGTGTTGTCAGAGTTTCCTTGGTCTTCCGAGCGATGGCACTGTCCCCATACCAGCCACAGAGGAAGTGGTGAAAAAGAGGATTCAGGCAATTGGTGCAGTTGTGCAATCTTGGAAGTCTGAAAACTTAAAGAGTACAAATTCCCAGATAGACAAGGACAGCAAAAATATCAAAGAGCTAGAGAAAAACACCACACAGCAAATGTTACTGAATATTCAGCAGAATTGGCAGATTGCTACAACACAAAAATTGGAGGAGAAAGTTCAGAAACTTCAGAAACAGCTCAGTGATTTGAAATGGTCAAATAAAAAAAGTATGAAAACTCAACTGACAAGAGTAGATGTCCTTAAAGACAAAACAATTGAAAAGCTGAAGAAATCTTTAACAAAACTTGAAGCAATGAAAGAGAAGGCAGTTATGAAAATGGAAAACTTGTAAGTGGCATTAGATTCTTCAGACCAAGAGGCAAAATCAGACAAAGAGAGGGTCCATCAGATGTCAGAGACTGTCACTCCTGGGCTCCCCACAGCACAGAGCACCTGTGAAGAGCAGCAGGGCAAGAGCAAAAGCTTGCTGACTTTTGAGAAACTGTTATGAAGATGTTGGGATTTAACATGACAACAGCAGACGAGGAAATCATCAGTCAGCTAAGGATTATTACACAAGTTTATGAAATATCTAAAAAAATCAAAGATTGCTTCTCAATGTGAGACTAGATAGGATAATGAATAAAGAATTTCTGTCTTTTCATTGCTGCCATCAATAACTAAGCAGATATAGATGTTTTCTCTAGCATTTGAATATATAGCTATGTTGTGAATAAAATGCATTGGAAAATTTTCAAAAAAAAAAAAACAACATACGGATTCCTGCTGTTTCACTGTGGGGATGAACAAGGAAAAATCATTTAAAAACCTAACTAGATGAGCACAGAGGATTTTGGGGGGTGGTGAAAATACTCCATATGCTATGATAATGGTGGATATATATCACTATATACTTGTCCAACCCCCTAGAGCAGGAGGTTCAAACTTTTTAAACAGGGGGCCAATTTACTGTCCCTCAGACTGTTGGAGGGCTGGACTATAGTTTTAAAAAAAACAAAACCATGAACAAATTCCTATGCACACAACACATATCTTATTTTGAAGTAAAAAGACAAAACGGGAACAAATACAACCACATTGCCTCATGTGGCCCGCGGGCCGCAGTTTGAGGACCCTGCCCTAGAGTATACAACACCAAGACTGAGCACTAATGTAGACTATGGACTTTGGACAATGAGGTGTCAAGGTAGTTTGTCAACTGTAACAAATGTGTCATTCTGGTCAGGGACATTGATAATGGGGAAATCTATGCATAAGTGAGGGCTGGGGGTATGTGGGCTATCTCTGCACCTTCCTCTCAGTTTTGCTGTGAACCTAAAATTGCTCTAAAAAATAGAATCTTAAAAAAATAAAAAATAAATAAAAACACCTTAGCTAGGGTAGCACTTTGCAGTCTGTTGTCATTAGTTACTCTTCGCAGTGAGAAATTAGCTTTTCTGCTAAAACGAATGATTAGCTTTATTTAATGAGCTTAAGAGCCCTTCTGGGAGCTCTTAGGAGGAGCCCACTGGTCTTTAACCAGTCTAATAACCCTTCACCAGTCATTTTAAAAAATCCAGTCAAGCAATGATTATCTAACTATCCCTTTTTCCTATAAATTATCTTTGTCAAGAGGGAATTTCTGAGTTAGACTGCTTAGAGGCCTCTTCCCTTGAGACAAGTTGGAAACAAAAATGCTTGTCATCAAGTATCGGTCTGACAATTTTTAAAAAAATAGGAATTAGCTGTTCTCCCGGACGCCTATTTCTCCTGCTTCACGTTTTTGTAAAGTAATCTTCCTTTGGCTCACTCGCAACAGTGTTTCTTAAAATGCTTTGACAGTCCCATATACCTACCGATCAGGTTAGGTTGTTCGTAAGTGATGTGGCCACAGAGCTCTACCACATGCTTCCAACACCTCAATTCCAGCCTGGCAAGCCTCCTTGGTCTTCCCAGAAACTTCCCCGGACTTTGCTTTATTTAGGTCTAGGGGACCATAGAGCTTTGGAAGCTTCCACAACTCAGCCTCACATTAATCCTTTCTGTTCTCCAGAACAGTCTCTGATTTACTTACAGTTCCTCTGAATTTTAGGGACACAGGAGAGAGGGATAGACGATGTGAACTCCAGAGACAGCCAATCTCTCTCCCTCCTGCCCCAGAATGCATTTCACCTTTGGGTCTTCCGTGTACTTTGTGTGCCCTGTACCTCCTAAAATTGCCCTCTCTGTTAAAAAAGCTACATATGTGACCTGCCGGCACTGCCTCTAAGCTCCTAGGAGGGCAGGAGCCATTGACAGTCTCTGTCTTAGCAGTGGCAGGCACTTAGTGGAATTAAAGTCCCTGGGACGTCCACTCCCTAAACACAGTTTCTGTCCTGTCTCAGCTGGTCCTACACAGAAAGACTTGGTCCTCACCAGCCAGGAATGCTGCTGCTGGCAAAGTCATCTGCAATGTGATTAGACATTGGACTCCCAGCTCCAGATCTGCCACTATCAGGCCATATGATCTATTTACAAAAACTTTTTGTGATTTCAAGAAAGAAAAGAAATTATTTCCAGAAGGAAAATTTCATGTTGAGTGCCTCCTCACCAGGTATCAGATCCTGGGAGAGGCAGAGTTGCTACTGAGCGCCCCCTGGTCTTCAGAGCTGGCTGAGCTAGGTGTGATGATAACCTGCTACTGTATTTGCTGACAGTCATGCCCAGGAAGTCACTGTGGAAGGGTCTGCTGCCTATTAAATTCTACGTCGTTCATTCATTCACTTAACAGATATCTATCATCAAGTGCTTGCTATGTGTCAGGCCCTGTACTAGGTGTTAGAGCTGATAGAGCTAAGTCCTGTCCCTGATGTCATGGTGTTGATGTCTATCCAATCCTGCAGCTCTATGCTGCCTTTAATATAAAGTTACCGCAGGAGTAGACAGTTAAGAAAAATTAACCAGGCTCAGCTTCCATAGCACAGTGATTACGGTGCCAGCTGCACACACCAAGGCTGGCGTGTTCAAACTCAGCCCAGGCCAGCTAAACAACAGTGACAACTACAACAAAAAATAGCCAGGCGTTGTGGCGGGTGCCTGTAGTCCCATCTACTAGGGAGGCTGAGGCAAGAGACTAGCATAAGCCCAGGAGTTTGAGGTTGCTGTGAACTGTGACGCCATAGTACTCTACTGAGGGCAACATAGTGACACTGTCTAAAAAAAGAAAAGAAAAAGAAAAATTAACCAAAACTAAGAAATAAGGACAAAGGATGATTCATATTATTTCATTATCATATTGGCCCAGTGTGTACCATTAAGGATTATCTCTCTAGGGCAGTGCTGTCTAGCAAATTTTTTACAATGAGGTAAATGTTCTCTGTCTGCCCTGCCTACTAGTCACTAGCCATGCATTGCTACTGAGCACTTAAATTGTGGCTAGATGCATAATTTTAAATTTAATTTAAAAAATTTTTTTGAGAGTCTTACTCTGTCACCACAGGTAGAGTGCCATGGTGTCATCATAGCTCACAGCAACTTCACACCCTCGGGCTCAAGTGATCCTGCTGTCCCAGCCTCCCAAGTAGGTGGGACTAAGGCACCTGCCACAATGCTTGGCTAGTTTTTCTACTTTTAGTAGAGACAAGTTCTTGCTCTTGCTCAGGCTGTTCTCAAACTCCTGAGCTCAAGGGATCCTCTAGCCTCGGCCTTCCAGAGTGCTGGGATTACAGATGGGGGCTACTACACCTGGCCTAAGATGTTAATTTTTAAAAATTTAAATAGCTACATGTGTGCACACAGGGGAACAAGGTTGCAAGAAAGGGACGTGGTGTGGTGCTGACATTTCTTTGACCTCCAGTCTCTCTGCCTCCCGCTGAGCTTCCCACAGCACCTCATGGGGACAGATCCTCTCAGGAATATGACTCCCCACGCCAGGAGCCACTTGAAGTTCAAGTGAGTGCTCCACCTTGTGTGAGAAAAATTTCAGGGGCAAGCCAACAGTATAACGTGGAAGTGTTTTGTGCGGGAAGTATGAACAGAGGCTAGTTCTCCCTGCAGAGGAGAACCAGCCCCCTGATTCCTTCAGCTCCTCTAGTTAAGCAACAACTAGACAAGGGGAAGGATATTCATGTTATTTCTTGGAAAGGGGTGCTGTTTTCCTGGAATGTGGGGGATGCTCTCCTTTTGATTAAAAGTGGTCCAACAGGAAGCACCCTGGCGGCAGGCGCATGGTGGGAGAGGGAGGCGGCTCAGACACAGGAGTGAGGAGTGTAATGAGCTGTGAGGTCCAGCGGAGGTCACTTTTTCCACCATCTCTTTTCTAAGGGTTGAAACTTGTCTTGCTTCCACTTGGTTTTATCAGGGTAGTTCGAACAGACCATTGCTCTGAGACTTCCTGACCCAGTTACCCGATACTTGCACATTCAGCAATACTTGCCAGTTCCCCGTCTCAAGACCAGCTGGAGATTCCAACCTCTGGGGGCCCCTAGCAGCCCCTACAAGGAGGTCCAAGGAGGAATTTGCCATTTTCAGTGGAAAACAAGTGGCAGTTACTAATTATGACGACTTTGTACTCTGGGTGTGGATTTGCTGCAGCTTTCTTTACAGTTAAGACACCAACCGCTTAAGGAAGTAACTGTGGCCAGGTGCGGCGGCTCACGGCTGTAATCTCAGCACTCTGGGAGGCTGAGGCAGGTGGATAGCTTGAGTTCAGGAGTTTGGGACTAGCCTGAGCAAGAGCGAGACCGTTTTCTACTAAAAATAGAAAAACCATTGGGGGTTGTGGCAGGTACCAGTAGTCCCAGCTACTTGGGAAGATGAGGCAGGAGGATCGCTTGAGCCCATGAGGTTGCTGTGAGCTACGATGCCACAGCTCTACCCACAGCAACACTCTACCCGGGGCAATACTCTATCCAGGGTGACAGAGTAAGACTCTGTCTTAAGAAAAAAAAAAAAAAAAGGCTCAGTGCCCATAGCACAGTGATTACTGTGCCAGCCACATACACTGAGGTTGGCGGGTTTGAACCTGGCACAGGCCAGCTAAACAACGACAACTGCAACAAAAAATGGCCAGGCATTGTGGTGGGCGCCTGGAGACTCAGCTACTTGAGAGGTTGAGGCAAGGGAATCGCTTCAGCCCAAGCGTTTGAGGTTGCTGTGAGCTGTGATGCCATAGCACTCTCCATCTAATAGACAGAAAGAGCAATTTTTTTTTTTTTCAGAAGAGCACTGTAAGAGGTGAGATCTCTTTGTAAAAAGGATCAGACTTGAATTCATATAGCATTCTAGAAATGTTTGTGAATAAACTTATGACACAAAAACAAATAATAGGTACATGCAGCTAGTGGCTATGCATTTTTAGAATGCAAGCCTAGAGCAGTGATTATGAAATAGAGGCAATTTTGTCTCCCAGAGAACATTTGGCAACATCTAGGGACATTTTGGTTGTAGGTTCCACTAATGGTTTGGGCTGGATAAATCGTTGTTGTGATGAGCTGTCCTGTACCTGGGCCCCGACAAGATGCTAGCAGTCACCCCGCTCCCAAGCTGTGACAAGTAAACATGCCTCCAGCTATTGCCAGATATCCCAAGATGACAAATCACCTTCTGTTGAGAATCATTGCACTGAAGAAAATACTTTCATTCAACATTTATTTAAGGGCCTAGATTCTATGGGGGTATATATGAATTTATATAACTATAAATTTCAAATGATTTTGTCCAGGTGAGATGCAAATTATTTCCAGTAGAAAAGATAACCCCAAAGGATAGTTTCATTGCCCTATAATATATTAATTGATTTTGTATCTAACCTAGAAATCTTATTTAAATATATCTTTCTTCACAAACTATAAAAATTTCTGTTCCTCCATTGAACAAGCTTTACCATCCATTTGGTTCCCCCATTAAAGAACATAACACCTGTCCTGGCTCAGCGCCTGTGGCTCAAGAGGCTAAGGCGCCAGCCACATACACCCGAGTTGGCGGGTTAAAATATAGCCTGGCCCGCCAAGCAACAACAGCTGCAACCAAAAAATAGCCGGGTGTTGTGGTAGGCAGCTGTAGTCCCAGGTACTTGGGAGGCGGAGGCAGGAGAATCGCTTGAGCCCAGGAGTTGGAAGTTGCTGTGAGCTGTGATGCCATGGCACTCTACTCTTGAGGCTCTGTCTCAAAAAAAAAAAAAAACAAAACATAACACCTGATAAGTATACCTGTATGTGAGGGTCACATTTTTACCTTTTTGGCCAGGCACAGTGGCTCATACCTATAATCCCAGCACTTTGGGAGGCTGAGGTAGGAGGATTGCTTGAGTCCAGAAGTTTGAGGTTGCTTGAATTCAGGAGTTTCAGGTTATAGTGAATTATAGTGCTGCTGCTGCAGGCTACCACTGGTGACAGAGTGAGACCCTGTCTCTCTGTCTCTCTTATTTTTTTTTTTTTGAGACAAAGTCTCATTCACATGCTCTGGGTAGAGTGCAATGGCATCATAGCTCACAGCAATGATATGAGCCTCAAACTCTTGGGCTTAAGTGATCCTCACGCCTCCTGAGTAGCTGGGACTACAGGTGCCCACCACAACTCCCAGCTGGTTTTTCTATTTTTAGTAGAGATGTGGTCTTACTCAGGCTGGTCTCAAACCTCTGAGCTCAAGCAATCCACCCACCTCAGCCTTACAGAGTGCTGGGATTACAGGTGTGAGCCACCATGCCTGGCTTCCCACATTTTCTTTATTCATTCACTGATGGGACGCTTAGGTAGATCCCCTAACTTGGCTTTGGTGAACGGTGGTGCAATAAATATGGGGTGCAGGTATCCCTTTGATATATTGATTTTCTTTCCTTTGGATAAATACCCAGTTAGTGGGATTGCTGGATTATATGGTAGTTGTAGTTATAGTTTCTTTTTTCACACACTGGTGTATTGTTTTCCATAATGGCTGTACTAATTTACATTCTCACCAATGGTGTATAAGAAGAGTTCCCTTTTCTTCATATCCCTGCCAGCATTTTCTTTTAACATTATTTTTTATTGTTGGTGGTTCATTGAGGGTACAAGAAACCAGATAGCACTTGTTATTTTTTGTCTTTTTATAATAGCTATGTATTTTTTCCTGTGTATTTCTTTTAAAAAAAATTTCAGGTCAATTTGAGGGCACAAACAACCAAATCACAATATTTGAACTTGTTAGGTAGAGTCCTTCTTGTATTTGTGTCCCACACCCAAAAGGCTTGCCATACACCCCTACATTATGCCCATTCAGTGGAAGCACCCCAAACCCCCTTTCCCTCTGGCTCCTCCCTCATTCCTCCTGCCCTCAACTTGAATTTAGTTTTTCTCCTGTGTGGGCATGAATTAGATCATCTACTGGCTTCCTGTAAGTTTTGAGTACATTGGATATTTGCTTTTCCATTGTGTTTCAACTCCATCCAGTATAATACAAAAGATGTGAGGTCACCATTTTTTATGACTGACTAGTAGTCCATATATATATATGCATAAACCACAGTTTGGTAATCCAGCCTGATGGGCATATAGGTTGTTTCCACATCTTGGAGAATGTAAATTGAGCTGCAGTAAACAATCTAGTGCATATATGATTTTTTCTTCTGCGTAGATGCCCAGTAGTGAGATTGTGAGGGTCAAATGGGAGGTCTAATTTGAGTTCTTTGAGGATTCTCCATACGTCTTTCCAAAGAGGCTGTATTAGTTTCTAGTCCAAACAACAGTGTAAAATGTTCCCCACTCTCCACAGCTGCACCAGCATCTGCAACGTTGGGACTGTGTGATGTGAGCTAACCTTACTGGAGTTAGGTGATATCTCAGAGTGGTTTTGATTTTCATTTCTCTGATAATTAGGGACAATGAGCATTTTTTTCTTATATTCATCAGCCATTCATCTGTCTTCCTCAGAGAAGGGTCTGTTCATGTTTCTTGCTAAGTGATAGATGGGATGGTTTGCTCTTTTTTTGTTGATTAATTTGAGTTTTCTATAGATCCTGGTTATCAAGCCTTTGTCAGATTTGTAATATGCAAATATCATTTCCCATTCTGAGGGCTATTTGCTTTGATTGTTGTGTCCTTAGTTATGCATATAATAGCTTTTTTAACTGAGATGAGATGATATCTCATTGTGGTTTTGATTTGCATTTCCCTGATGATCGGTGATGTTGAGCATTTTTTCATATACTTGCTGGCCATTTGTATGTCTTCATTAGAGAAATGTCTACTTATGTGCTTTGCTCATTTTGTAATGAGATTATTTGATTTTTATTTTATTTTATTTTATTATTATTTTTTTTAATGTTTTTGGCTAGGGCTGGGTTTGAACCCGCCACCTCCGGCATATGGGGCTGGTGCCCTACTCCTCTGAGCCACAGGCATCACCAGAAATTATTTGATTTTTTTACTGTAAATTCTTTTTTTCTTTCTCATTTTTATTGAGGGTACAAAGAATTAGGTTACACTGATTACATCTGTTAGATAAAGTCCCTCTTATAATTGTGTCCTGCCCCCGAGAGGTGTGAGATACACCGTGACCCCCATCCCCTACCCTACTTCCCTCTCCCCTCTCCCTCATTCCCCTTCTGCCCCCCTTGTGTTAGCTCATCTGCTGCCTTCATATTAGAATAGAGGACATTGGATTCTTGCTTCTCCATTCTTGTGATGTTTTACCAAGAAGAATGTATTCCACCTCGATTCAGGTTAATAAAAAGATACAAAGTCTCCATATTTTTAGTGGCTGAATAGTATTCCATGGTATACATATACCACAGCTTGTTAATCCATTCCTGGGTTGGTGGGCATTTAGTCTGTTTCCACATTTTGGCAATTGTAAATTGAGCTTCGATAAACAGTCTAGTGCAAGTGTTCTTATGATAAAAGGATTTTTTTTCTTCTGGGTAGATGCCTAGTAATGGGATTGCAGGATCAAATAGTAGGTTTAATTTGAGTTATTTGAGGATTCTCCATACTTCCTTCCAAAAAGGTTGTGTTAGTTTGCAGTCCCACCAGCAGTGTACAAGTGTTCCCTTCTCTCCACACCCATGCTGGCATCTGCAGCTTTGAGACTTTGATGTGGGCCATTCTCACGGGGGTTAGGTGATATCTCAGGGTGGTTTTGATTTGCATTTCTCTAATGATTAGGGATGAACATTTTTTCATATGTTTGTTAACCATTCATCTGTCTTCTTTAGAGATGGTTCTATTCATGTCTCTTCCGAGTGATATATTGGATTATAGGGTCCTTTTTTTGTTGATTAATTTGAGTTCTCTATAGATCCTAGTTATTAAGTTTTTGTCTGACCCATAATATGCAAATATCTTTTCCCATTATGAAGGTTGTCTGTTTGCTTTTTTTTTTTTTTGAGACAGAGACTCATTATGTCACCCTTGGTAGCTCACAGCAACCTTAAACTCTTGGGCTTACGTGATTATCTTGCCTCAGCCTCCCAAGTAGCTGGGACTACAGGAACCCGCCATAATGCTGAGCTATTTTTTTATTGTAGTTGTCATTGTTGTTTAGCAAGTCTGGGCTGGGTTCAAACCCACCAGCCCTGGTGTATGTGGCTGGCATCCTATCTGCTGAGCTGGTTGTTTTTTCTTCACTATACAGAAGCTTTTCAGTTTAATTAAGTCCCATTTGTTTATTTTTGTTGTTGTTTCAATTGCCATGTAAGTCTTCTTCATAAAATATTTCCCTAGGCATTGATAGCCTCAAGTGTTTCCCCCACATTTTTGAGGATTTTTTTTTGTTGTTGTTGTTTGGGCCTGGGTTTGAACCCACCACCTCTGGTATATGGGGCCAGCACCCTACTCCTTTGAGCCACGGGCACTGCCCTCTTTGAGGATTTTTATTGTTTCATGCCTTAGATTTAAATCTTTTATCCATCTTGAATCAATTTTATAAGTAGTGAGAGGTGTGGGTCCAGTTTCAGTCTTTTATATGTGGTTATCCAGTTCTCCCAGCACCATTTATTGAATAGGGATTCTTTTCCCCAGTGTATGTTCTTGTTTGGTTTATCAAAGATCAGGTAGCTGTAAGATGTTAGTTTCATCTCCTGGTTTTCTAATCGGTTCTAAATGTCAGTGTATCTGTTTTTGTGCCAATACCATGCCGTTTTGATCACTATGGCCTTGTAGTACAGGAGGAAGTTTGGTAGAGTGATAGTCCTAGCTTTGTTTTTATTACTAAGAATTGCCTTGGCTATATGGGGTTTCTTTTGCTTCCTTACCAAATGAAGAATTTTTTTTCCCAATTCTCGAAAGTATGACAATAGTATTATTATTATTATTATTTTTTTTTTAGAGACAGAGTCTCAGTTTATTGCCCTCAGTAGAGTGCCATGGCATCACAGCTCACAGCAACCTCCAACTCCTGGGCTCAGGCAATTCTTTTGCCTCAGCCTGCCGAGTAGCTGGGACTACAGGCGCTTGCCACAAAGCCTGCTTATTTATTTATTTTATTTATTTTTTGTTATTGCAGTTTAGCTAGAGCTGGGTTTGAACCTGCCACCCTCAGTATGTGGGGCCAGGGCCCTACTGAGCCACAGGTGCAGACCAGTTTTTTGGTTTTTTTTTTTTGAGACAGAGTCTCTTGCTTCAGTCTCCCAAGTAGCTGAGACTACTGGCACCCACCACAATGCCTGGCATTTTTTTTTTTTTTTCCTTTGCAGTTGTCTTTGTTGTTTGGAAGGCCCAGGCTGGATTCAAACCCACCAGTTCCAGTGTATGTGGCTGGTGGCCTTAGCCACTGAGCTACAGGTGCTGAGCTTGATGATGGTATTTTAATGGGGATTGCATTGAATTTTTAGATTGCTTTGGATAGTATAGACATTTTCACAATGTTGGTTCGTTCCAGCCATGAGCATGGTATGTTCTTCCATTTGTTAATATCTTCTGCCATTTCTTTTCTTAGGGTTTTGTAATTTTCTTTGTAGAGGTCCTTCACCTCTTTTGTTGTATATATTCCTAGGCAACTTTTTTTGTGGCTACTGTGAAGGGAATTGTGACCTTGATTAGCTTCTCATCTTGCTGTTATTGGCATATACAAAGGCTACTGATTTGTGGACATTGATTTTATATCCTGAGACATTGCTGTACTTTTTGAACACTTTCAGGAGTCTTGGGGTTGAGTCTTTGAGTTTCTCAAAGTATAAGATGATATTGTAGGCAAAGAGTGAGAGTTTGATGTCCTCTGCTGCCATTTGGATGCCCTTTATTCCCTTCTCTTGCCTGATTGGATTGGCAAGAACTTCCAGCACTATATTGAATAATAGTGGTGATAGAGGACAACCTCGTCTGGTTTCAGTTCTGAGTGGAAAAGCTTTCAGTTTTACTCCATTCAGTATAATATTAGCTGTGGGTTTGTTGTAGATGGCTTCAATCAGATTTAGAAATGTGCCACCTATGCCTATATTCTTAAGTGTTCTAATTAGAAAAGGATACTGAATTTTATCTAATGCCTTTTCTGAAACTATTGAGAGAATCATATGGTCTTTGTTTTTGTTCTATCGATATGGTGAATTGTGTTTATGAACTTTTGTATGTTAAACCAGCCTTGCATCTCTGGGATGAAACCTACTGGATTATGATGAATGATTTTCTTTCTTTCTTTTTTTTTTTTAGTTTCCATTTTTTTTTATTAAGTCATATATACATAGATCGTGAATACATTTACGCCTTTGTGGGATTCAATGATGCCACAAGGATTTTGTTGAGAATTTATGCATCTATATTCATTAGTGAGATTGGTCTGTAATTCTCCTTTTTAATTGGGTCTTTTCAGTTTTGGTATCATGATGAGGTTTACTTCACAGAACATGCTGGAAAAGATTCCTTCCTTCTCAATTGTTTTGAATAATTTCTGTAGTATGGGTATAAGCTCTCTTTGAAGGTCTGATAGAATTCTGATAGGAAGCCACTTGGACTAGGGCTTTTTTTGGTTGGGAGTTTTTTTATTTTTTTGCAATTTTTGCAGTTCTTGCAGTTCTTTTTTTTTTGCAGTTTTTGGCCAGGGCCAGGTTTGAACCTGCCACCTCTGGTATATGGGGCTAGCACCCTACTCCTTTTAGCCACAGGCACCACCCTGTTTCAGTTCTTGAAATGGGTCTGTTCAAGGGATCTAATTCTTCTTAAGTCTTAGGAGGGAGTATGATTCCAGGTCTTTGATCCATTTCTTCCACATTGTCAAATTTCTGGACATAGTTTCTTGTAGTAATCAGAGATGATCTGTTGTATCTCTGTAGCATCTGTTATTTACCCTTTATCATTTCCAGTTGAGGTTATTAGAGATTTTACTTTTCTGTTTCTCGTTAATTTTGCCAATGGTTTATTGACTTTATTTTTTTGAAAAACCAACTTTTTGTTTAAAAAAAATTTTGTTCATTTTCTGGATGATTCTTTTGTTTTTAATTTCATTCATCTTTGATTTTTTTTTTCTTGGAGTTTTTGGCCAGGGTCAGGTTTGAACCCGCCACCTCTGGTAAATGGGGCCGGCGCCCTACTCCTTTGAGCCACAGGTTTAATTTTTGTTATTTCTTTTCTTCTGCTGGGTTTGGGATAGTTCTTCTTTTTCCAATTCCATAAGATCATTCATGAGTTTGTTGATGTACTCTGTTTTTTGAATATAGGCATCTAATGCAATAAATTTCCCCTTAAGACTGCCTTTGCTGTATCCCACAGGTTTTGGTAACTTGTGTCTTCATTGTTGTTATGTTTGAGGAATTTAACAATTTCCTCTTTTATCTCCTTCTGAACCCAACTATCATTCAGCATAAGGTTGATTAATTTCCAAGTCTTCGTGCTGGGCTGAACATTTTTGTTGGAGTTGAGTTCCACCTTTATTGCCTTGTGGTCTGAGAAGATACAAGGTATAATTTCTATTCTTTTAATTTTGTTGAGGTTTGATTTGTATCCTAGGATATGGTTGATTTTGGAGTACACACCATGGGCTGACGAGACAAATGTGTATTACTTAGCTTTGGGATGGTGTGTTCTGTATACGTGTATTAATCCCATTTGTTCTAGGGTCACATTTAAGCCCTTTGTATCTTGGTTTAGTTTCTGTTTCAAGGATCTGTCCAGTTCTGTCGGGGGGGAGGTGTTAAAATCCCCAATTATTATGGTGTTATGGGATATCATATTGCTCAGACCCATCAAAGTCTATTTGATAAATCTGGGAGCATTTAAGTTGGGTGCATAAATATTTAAAATTGAAATGTCTTCTTGTAATTTTCCTTTGACCTGTATAAAGTGTCCATCTTTGTCTTTCTTAACTTTAGTTGCTTTAAATCTGCTTGTATCTGAAAATAAGATTGCAACTCCTCCTTTCTTCTGATTTCCATTTGCTTGAAATACTGTTTTCCGTTCCTTGATCCTGAGTCTTCATTTGTTCTTCAAGGCTAGGTATGTTTGCTGAAGACAGGATATGGATGGCTTGAGATTTTTCATTTAATAAGCCAGCCTGTGCCTCTTCAGTAATGAATTCAGTCCATTCACATTTATTGAGAGAATTGATAAGTGTGGTGATGTTCTATTCATCTTATTTTGTGAAAGTCCATTGTGTAGTTTTACTCTTTGTGCCATCATAGAAGCTAAGTTTTGACCTTTAGCTTCTGGGTGTTTACTTTGATGGTGGTCCATTGTGGTGGTCAGTGCTGAGAATAAGTATAAGTATTTCCCATAGAGCTGGTCTTGTTGTGGCAAATTTCCTCAGTGCTTGTATCCATCCATTTTGAAGCTTGGTTTAGCAGGATACGGGATTGTGGGCTGGAAATTGTTTTGTTTAAGAATGTTGAAGCTAAGACTACAGGTGCCCACTGCAACACCCAGATAGTTTTTCTACTTTTAGTATAGATGGGTCTCATTCTTGTTCAGGCTGGTCTCAAACTCCTGAGCTCAAGGGATCCACCCACCTGGGCATTCCAGAGTGCTAGGATTAGAGGCATGAGACGCTTCTCCCAACCTGTGCATAAGACTTTTAGCTTCACACAGTTACATTTATCTATTTTTGTTTATGTTTTTGGAGTCTGAGCCATAAAATCTTTGCCTACATAAATGTCCTGAAGAACTTGTTTATGTTTTCTTCTCATAGTTTTATACTTTCAGGTGTTATATTTAAGTCTTTAATCCATGAATCTATTTTGAGGTTTTTGTATATAGTGAGAGATGGGGAGCTAGTTTCATTTTTCTACATATACATATCCAATATTCCTGGCATCATTTACTGAAGAAGGAGTCCTTTTCCTCTGCTGTCTTTGTCAAAAATAAGTTGGCTGTAAACACATGAACTTATTTTTGGGTTCTCTCTTCTGTTCTATCTGTCTATGTATCTGTTTTTATACCAATACCATGCTGCTTTGGTTCCTATATTGTAGTATATTTTGAAGTCAGTATGGGTGATGGCTCTAGCTTTGTTCTTTTTTGCTCAGTACTGATTTGGCTATTTGCATTCCTGTCTGGTTTTAAGATAAGGCTTGGGTCATCTAAACTGTATTTTAGTACTTGTTTCATTTATTTTAATTGATCATTGAGCTAATAGCAACTTCATTTTTTTATAATTAACCATGAGTGAATAGGTATTTTTGCTTTTGTATTACCTTCTGTGCCAGATCAAAACCAGGATTCATTAGATGTCAATTAAAAATGGAGGTAAGGAGTATTTAAGTGACTGATGGCTTATTTTATGCATCTCAAATAGTATATGGAGCTTACAAATTGATTTCTTAGGGAATCTGCATCAAATGTGATAAAACATGCAAAGTTAGGCAAACTCTGGAGAATCATGGCTGCTGATGCCACCTTATACTTG
Organism: Loris lydekkerianus; assembly: GCA_963574355.1. Taxonomy (NCBI): domain Eukaryota; kingdom Metazoa; phylum Chordata; class Mammalia; order Primates; family Lorisidae; genus Loris; species Loris lydekkerianus. The sequence continues at coordinate 30,005 of CAUYPK010013688.1, read as the reverse complement.
CAAAAGAAATACATAATCACTCCATACAAAGCTCAGACTTAAAATTTTCATTTCACTTATTTAACTAATAGTAGAAGGGACAAAAACATACCAATTGCTGATCTAGCCTTTCAATTCTTTGTTTTATATTAAGAGGTTAAGAATTTCTTTTTTTTTTTTTTTCTGCAGTTTTTGGCCGGGGCTGGGTTTGAACCCACCACCTCCAGCATATGGGGCTGGCAACCCACTCCTTTGAGCCACAGGTGTTGCCTAAGAATTTCTTCAAATAGAGAACTAATATTTTAAAAGTACTTTTAAAGAAAGCTCATATCAAGTGGTGATTGCTTAAAATGAGCCAGATTGATTTTGTGTTTAGCATATTTATATATTTACCCTTGAAATTTATTACATGCTCTGTTGGCTATATGGCCAAATTGAACACTGTAAAAAATACCTAGGTTGGGATGAGTTACATTTACTTGGTAGGATTTAATCTAAATACATGGTACACTAAATCCCATCTAAGTCACCCAAACTTTGGAAAGTGACAAACATTAAATGGTTATTATCAAAACAGGTATTCTTTCTTTTTTTTCTCACTTTCTTGCCCCGTAGAGTACCCTGGCATCACAGCTCACAGCAACCTTAATCTCTTGGGCTCAAGTGGTCCTCTTTCTCAGCCTCCCAAGTAGCTGGGACTATAGGTGCTCACCACAATACCCAGCTATTTTTTCAGAGACAGGGTCTTGCTCTTGCTCAGGCTGGTCTTGAACTTGTGAGTTCAAGTCATCCACCTGCCTTGGCTTCCTAGAATGCTGAGATTATAGGTGTGAGCTACTGCACTCAGCCCACATTATTTCTTTTGTTCCAGAGTGCTGAATAAGCATTTTAAGGACATCCCATTTACCTAAAGTCAACAAAGTAGTTGATACCTCATCAATGTCAGACTTGTCAGTCCTTCTCATTTTAGCCATTTTAGTGGGTATATGGCAACTGGAACTCAGATATTGATGGTTGGACTACAATACTGTTGGAAAACAGTTTGGCAGTTTCTTGGTCAGGGGCAGTGGCTCACACCTGTAATCCTAGCACTTTAGGAAACTGAGGCGGGGGTATCACTTGAGACCAAAAATTCAAGACCAGCCTGAGCAACATACTGAGACTTCTGTTTCTACAAAAGAAAATAAAAAGAAAAATTAGCTGGGCATGGGGGCATCCACCTGTAGTCCCAGCTACCAGGGGGCTGAGGCAGGAAGATCATTTAAGCCCAGGAATTTGAGGTCGCCGTGGGCTATGGTGACACTACTGTATTCTCTGATCCTGACAACTGAGCGAGACCCTGTCCCAAAAGTGGGGATGGAGGGAAGAAGTGCAGTTTGGCTGTTTCATATAATGCCAATGTATTCAACCTGGCCTACTACCCAGTAATTCCACGTGTTCTCAAGAAAAGTGAATATATCCACATAGACTTGTACATGGTAACTTTATTAATAATAGCCCCAAACTGAAAATAACCCAAATGCCCAACAGGTAAATGGATAAATAGCACCAGATTTCCAACACATATATTTACATAAAATCTTAACAACGTGTTGAGCCAAAGAAGCCAGAAGACAAGAGTATTGTACTGTACTCATACTAGAAACGACAAGTCCAATCTACAGTGACAGAAGCACCGTGGTGGCCCTGGGCCAGGAACTGGGGATGGGATTTGGCAACAGACCCTTCTGAGGGGACGAACATGTTCTGTGTCTTACAGTGATTGTTACATGAATGCCACATTTACTCAAATTAATCAAACTGTATAGTTAAAATGGGTGCATTTCATTATATGTATTTTAACCTCAATAAAGTTAATTTTTTTAAAAAGCCTACAGAACCTATCTCTGTTTAGATCGGTTCCCCAGATTCACTGATAATTGTATAGGGATCCAGTCCCTACTGAGGAGCAAACATCCTGCCAGCAGTTACTATTTATCCCTCCCTCCCTGTTATGGGATACTGCTCTAGGAGCTTTGCTTGTATCAGCCATGGAACCGGCCAACAATCCCAGGCAATGTTCAAGTCCCCGTGTTAGAGATGAGGGAACTGAGGCAAAGAGAAGCAAGGTACTTGCTTAAGGGAATAGCACAGGATTTACAAACGACAAAGACAGGCTTTAATCATGCAGACGCCAGAGTTTGGTTTATAATAACGCCAACAAACTGTATTCTGCTGAATTTTCTGGTATTTATGGAGGTTTTACTAGCTAACACCAGGTAAAGAAGGGAATACAGAAAATGACTATATATAAAAGCAGAGAAAAGGGTCCCAAGTTGGGCAATATGGTCTCTACACCTGTCTCTGGTGGAGATAAGCTGCTCCACCTAGCAAACTCACACTTCTCTACCTCCCTGAACGTTAAGTATTTCATGTGCACACACAATTTGAAAAGTTACAAAGGGAAAAACAGCAGTTTCATGTGCACACACAATTTGAAAAGTTACAAAGGGAAAAACAGCAGTTCTTTGCCTTCTCTACAACCTTGAGCCTTCTCTAGGAAGAAAACACTTTCAACCCTTTTATCCCGTTTCTCCTGTTATTATCTCTGCATTCCGAAATGATAGGCTACTGGTCTCTCTAATCGGTCAGTATCCTGCGTTATCTCTTGGCTTCCTGGCCTGGCAGGTAAAGACTTAGCTCTCTGATACCCCATCCCCCATTTCTCTTCCATCCAACAAAATTGGATGAGGATTCTTGAATAAGTCAATAGGCACTGCCTATGTTCTGGACAATGTGTGTCAATACTGCTCACTGTGGAACCAAGAAGGCCACAGTTCCTTTCTTACACAACCCTTCGTTTTTCTTGGAGTTAGTAATTATCTTTTTTTATCACCCTGATTTCTCATCTATCCATCACGATTTTCCCCTAATATCCAACATCCTTATCTACCATATGCCATCCATACATTCATATATACCCTCTCTAGTTTTTTCCCCCAAATTTCCTTCCTACCCCTTACTCTTGTCTGGATGGGGTGTGCGGTGCTCCGAGGGTCAGCTCTCAGCCTGACCTTTCACTGTGGCTGCGTGGCTGCTGGTACATGATCAGATGGCAGCAATGTGTACCAGGATGACGCCGCTGTTCTACTGCAAAAACTATGGGCAGTCACTATGCATATAGATTCCATATGCATAACTTGAACTCAAAAATATAATCAGACATAATTCAGAAATAGGGATTTCAGAAATATAGCTCCCAGGTTGTATTTTTCCAAAACTGCTACTATTTAAGTTTACTTTATCTGGCTTGATCAAACAAGCCAACTGTAAAAGAGACATTTATGAGACAGCTGAGAGTTTAGGCTGAGTATTTGATGGCATGAAATTATTATTAATTTTCCAGGTATGATACAGTATTATGGTTACATTTAAAAATTTTCTGATCCTTAGGTCTCTTTTCCAAAGAGCAGAAACAAATTTTTTTCTTATCTTTTGGGGATATTTACTGAAATATTTCTATACCAAAAGACATCTGAGATTGACTTCAAAATAACCCTTTGGAGGTGTGAGGGAGCAAGTAGGAACAGGGAATAGTACATTGAACATCCCCAAACAGAAAATCTGAAATCCAAAAGCTCCAAAATCTAAAACTTTCTAAGTGTTCATACGAGGCTCAAAGGAAATGTTCTTTGAAGCATTTTGGATTTTGAGAGTTGCAGTGCTCAACCAGTAAGTACAATGCAAATATTCCAAAATCCCAGAAAATCTGAAATCTGAAACACATTTGTTCCCAAGCATTTCAGGTAAGGGATGCTCAACCTGTATAAGAAACAAGATTGGCTATGCATTGATAATTGAAGTAGGGTGACGTGTGTGGCAGGTTCATTATACTACTCTCTCTACTGTTACGTGTGTTTAAAATATTCCACACCATAGGCCAAGCACAGTGGCTCACATATGAAAAAATAATTGGGCGGTGTCTGTGGCTCAGTGGGTAGGGTGCCAGCCCCATATACTGAGGGTGGCAGGTTCGAACCTGGTCCTGGCCAAACCACAACAAAAAAATAAGCCCGAGAGCTGGAGGTTGCTGTGAGCTATGACACCACAGCACTCTACCAAGTGAAATCAAGGGTGCCTTTATCTCTATTAAAAAAAAAAAAAAAAAAAAAGGCAGCACCTATGGCTCAGTGAGAGTAGGGCGCCGGCCCCATATACCAAGGGTGGTGGGTTCAAACCTGGCCCAGGCCAAACAGCAACAAAAAAATAGCTGGGCATTGTGGGGGGTGCCTGTAGTCCCAGCTACTCAGGAGGCTGAGGCAAGAGAATCGCTTAAGCCCAGGAATTGGAGGTTGCTTTGAGCTATATGAAGCCACGGCACTCTACCGAGGGCAATAAAGTGAAAAAAGAAAAATTAGCCAGGTGTAGAGGTTAGTGCCTGTAGTCCCAGCTACCTAGGAGGCTGAGGAAGGAGGATCGTTTGAGTCCAGCAATTTGAGGTTGAAGTTAGCTATGATGATGCCATTGCACTCTAGCTTGGACAATAGAGACCCTCTCTCTCAAAAAAAAAAATCTTACAAAGAGGTAGCCAGCACGTGAGAATATTTTATAAATATTTTGTTAAATTTTGTAATGAATGTTTTGTAAGTAAAGGTGCATGTAGCTACAATTTCCCATTTCCTTATGTACAGTGACTTTGGGACACCCTGGAGACTTATTTTCCATTTAAGTTGCACATCTTAGCATTTAGCCTTCTATCTTAAGAACCTCAACCCACACTAGATGAACAAATGATAAACTTATGATTAAGGGATATGTACAAACCCAATTTCAATACCAAAGTCAAGGTTCGTTCATTAATTCAACCGACAGGAAATAAGCATTTTCCATATGTCACAGGTACTCTTGGGTAGGCTTGTTTACAGGCATGTCGAGGTCTCAGAGTAGGGAAACAAAATAAAAATCTCATCCTTATAACAGTTTCATAAGGTAGCTATTTAATAGGCTTGAAGGAGTAAGATTCAGAAAGAACAAGCCCCTTGCCCAGTGGCTAATGCAGGAACCATGGCTATGATCTGCCAAGCTGGGGCTCTTCTGCTCCACGGCCAGCAGCCCACACACCTGTCAGGGGCAGAGGTCTGGTTGGAAGCAGCTCTCTAGTCTGTCACACAGACCACTTCTCCTCAGAGTGCTCCTGGAACACTACTGCTGTGTACCACTCGAGCAATCAGGGAGGCAAGAGAAGTTGTCTTGGATTAAACAGCAAACAAATTATATGCAGGACATTGGGTACCCCAGGTCTAGAGATACGGCGTCAGGCTAAAGTTCCAGGAAAAAAAACTGTCTGAACCTGTCCCATAGAACTGGCCAGATGAGGAAACGGATGCCATCACTGAGCACCACCCAGTGCCCTGCTCAGAAACGCAGCTTCACCGCCTCCCCATGTTCCTGTGCCCCCACTTTTCAGGTTCTCCTGGGTGAGGACAGACTGACATTCCCCACACCTAGCAAGGGTACACAAAAGGAGCTGGGCAGGGCTAGGCAGGGTTGCTCATGCTTGTAATCCCAGTGCTTTGGGAGGCTAAAGCAGGATCACTGGAGGTTACAAGTTCAAGACCAGCCTGGACCCAGCCGCAGCTACGTGTCATTAGATGGCTTGGGCCCAGGAATTTAAGATTACAGTCAGTTATAACTGCACCACTGCACTCCAGCCTGGGAAACAGAGTTGAGGTGCTATCTCTAAAAAATAAATAAAAAAGAAAAAGATTTGGGTAGACAGAAACCATCAAACACCCTGAAGAGCCACAGTGAATGTTAACAAACTGGTTTCTCCATTTCAGGGTCACTTAGAGCTTTTAATATGCTTTAGAACAGAATCTCCAAGAGGAAGATGGAATAGCTCTCAAAATACCAGTGATCATAAAAATTGGATTTCTCTAACAGGTTCCACAGGACAGCAAAAGTGGTGGCAATGGTGGTAGGCTTCATGCTTAATCCCTGCCTTGCCCATCCCCTGCAGAGTCCCACACCTTTGACTGCTAATACTTCTCAGATTCCACCACTTCTTTTTTTTTTTTTTTTTTCTTTTTTAGAGACAAAGTCTCACTTTATCGCCCTCGGTAGAGTGCTGTGGCATCATAGCTCACAGCAACCTCCAGCACATGGGCTTAGGCGGTTCTCTTGCCTCAGCCTCCTAAGTAGCTGAGTCTACAGGCACCTGCCACAACACCCGGCTATTTTTTGTTGTTGTTGCAGTTTGGCTGGGGCTGGGTTCCAAACTGCCACCACCCTTGGTATATGGGGCTGGCGCCCTACTCACTGAGCCACAGGCGCTGCCCCACCACCTGAGTTCTAATTCAGGCATCCACATCTTTTACCAGGACTATAGCAGCAGCTTCCAACTGGCTTCCCAGGTCACATTCCTACAGTCATAAAATGCAAATCCAGTTAAGGCACTTCCCTTATTCAAAACAATCTGAGGCTTCCCATTGCCCCAAGAAACACTTATCTTCAGATTTCTATTTCCCATTTTTTTTCCCTCGTCACAGCCCACCTCCAAAATTGCTCCCCTTGCTCCCCAAACACACCAGGTGTATTTGGTAATCAACCTCTCTGCAAAGTGTTGTCTGGCCGGTGTCTCCTCCCAAGGGCTCCTACAATAACACTTTGACCTGTCATAGCACTTAAAGCACCTGGCAACTGCTTCATCACTGGTCTTTATTTCTTACTAGAAAACAAGTTCTCAGGGCAGAACTTCTTCCTCACACAGTTTTCATTTTTTTCTTGAGATGGAGTCTTGGCCTGTCACCCCAGCTAGAGTGCAGTGGCATGATCATAGATCATGCAACCTCAAACTCCTGCGTTCAAGTGATCCTCTTGCCTAAGCCTTCCAAGTAGCTGGAATTATAAATGCCCACCACAACACCCACGTAATTTTATTTTTTGTAGAGTCAACATCTCCTTCCTGGTCAGGCTGATCTGGAATTCCTGAGCTTGGCCTCCCAGCATGCTAGGATTACAGGTGTGAGCCACCATATCCGGCCCTCACATTTTCAATATGTGTATGCAGCAAAACGCTTACAACCTTAAGGGCAGGCTATGAAGGTGAAGAAAGAACAGACCTCAAAAATATCAGGTGGCATTCATTTATTTTCTTTTTTCTCTCTCATACAATCAGATTTGCATTATAGGCATCAATTGTCAACTAAAAGCATCACTTTTAAAAATATTTGTGCTCCATGTTGAAGCAGACAAGATGTACTTACTTCCTATTCTTAGTGGGGAAAAAATGGAGGGGAAAAGATAGAAATTATACTTACTCTTTGTAAAAGCATGTACAATGTTGAGACTATGAAGAACGAACTGTAGAATTTCTACAGTTTCAACAGGATAGGGAGTGACAGACACTTTATTTGAAATTTCTACAGTTTCAACAGGATAGGGAGTGACAGACACTTTTATATCAAGAAGGCAGGACATCTGTCAGTCAGGACGGCCGGCAGAGTCCCCACAAAATGACAATGAGAACACCCGAGAAAGCAGCACCAGCAGGTGCACAGAGACACCTAAATCCCTTTTTTTTTTTAGAGACACAGTCTCATTTTGTCACCCTTGGTAGAGTGCCGTAGCATCACAGGTCACAGCAACCTCCAGCTGCTGGGCTTAGGCGATTCTCCTGCCTCAGTCCCCTGAGCAGCTGGGACTACAGGCGCCTGCCACAACACCTGGCTATTTTTTGTTGCAGTTTGGCCATGGCTGGGTTTGAACCTGTCACCTTCGGTATATGGGGCCAGCACCCTACCCACTGAGCCACAGGCGCCGCCCTAAATCCCATTTTCTTAATCACTAGAGGCCAAATAGCTTTTCTCTTTGGATTTAATCCAATATTCAGCAGTGTAGTTCTCAAGATAGGTTGAATTTCTTCATGGTTATCTCAGCCAAGATGTTGGCTTTGGACAAAGTTGCACCAATGAGATTTTGTTTTTCAGGGCTTTTTGGTATACCATAAACAATGAGTTTATCTCAAGCAGAGAGCTTGAAACTCATCATTTTAAGTCTGTAGTAGCAGGTCAACCATTTGAGCTCTGAATTTTCCTTGATGTAATTTGCCCTTTATTAAAAACTTGTGCTCAAGAATTGGCCATCCTGGAAAACCTGGCATGCCTTTGAACTTTACCCAAACACTAGCAAGTACAGACCACAAACCAACAAGGGTACCCAAAGGGGTCCTTGTCTGCTTTTATTTTTAAAGGATTTATTTCCCATTCTTTTTGAAAGCTCATACATCTACAAATGAGACAGTTTGGTATCCCCTTTCACAAAAGCACAGAAAGGCCAATTGAGACTAATTTGGGGAGGAAGCAGCAATGGAGATCCTTTAGAATGTATCTCCAAATCAGAATTAGGATCCAAACAACAAATTGTTGGGAAAAGAACTAGCAGCTCAGAACAAACCAAGGACCGTCAACCACTGGTTTTTCTCGCATTCCATACACCTGGAACCACTTTTCTTCACACTCTACATAAGTGGTATAAAAATTCACAGCCCAACACAACCTAAAATGCCTGGGCCTATCATTCAAATGTGAATTTAACATCATTCTCTTTCCAAAGTTTTTTCCCAAGGGGCTTGGAGATGGTGCTTCCTTATATTGCAACAAAACTCACAAAGAACAGAATACAGGGGATTCTCAGGGCAAAAATGGCAGGGCCTATGAATGAATGGGAATCCAAAGACAACAAATGCCACCCCAAGCAGCCCCTCCAATGGCGCCTCAAATGCCCTACCACAGGCCTGGAGTCTCCCGAATGGGAATCCAAAAGCGAAGACCACCACCCCAAGTGGCTGGATGCTGGCCTAATCCTTCCATTCCTTGGGAACCACAAATGAGCTCTGAATTCAAACCAGGTTCCCTAGTTCCGCTCAACCTCAGGACTTCTGCCACCTAAAGGTGCCTCAAAACAAACAAAACCAACAGCAAGGTCTGAAAGACCCCCATAAGGATGGGGAACTTACCCAATGAGAGGCCAGGTGACCAGACACTTTCCACGTCCATTTCCTTCTCAACTCAGTTCAGGTTGCAGGGAGCTGTCTACTTCGGGGAGACAGAGAGGAGAGTTCCCCAGAGCTAAGCAGGCTCTGACACCTGCTGGGGCTGTTCCTCGCTCTCTCAGCTGGAAAAGAAGTTGCTCCTGTCTGTGAAGACACACAGCTTTGACCCAGTGCTGCTCCCTGCCTCTGCCAGCAGTTACGGGGTGCCATTTCATGGGGCCAGCAATGGGCCCACACAGGGATGCCAAAATGCTGCTAGAAGTTCAGCATCCATCACCAAGGCCATGTAAGAAACAAGGACAAGTGGTTTGAGAAGGGTTGTTTATTAAATTGCCAGCAAATGAGGCTGGCAGACTCCTGTCTTAAACCATCTTAAAGGTTTTTTTTCCTTCAATACCTTGAGGATTTGGTTTAACAACTAAATTTACTGAACAAAACTTGAGCACTGAGTCCACAGCCCAGTACTATTTCAGCACTTTGTGTGAATTAATACTTTAATACTCAGTACAAACCTGGAAGATTAGCGTTGCTCTGTATCCTGAACATTACCTTCCTGTTCCTAGTAAATCAGCATTATGCCTGTTTAAATCAAAGAGGAAATTATGGTTACATAACTTCCCTAAAATAACAAAACTACCAATAACACATTTGCGATTCAAATCCAGACAGTGGCCTAAACGTCTACATTCTCAACACTGTAACAGATCTTGAATTAATAAACTAAAACATATACATTAACCTCCTCTCAATCTGAGTTAGATATTTAGGTTTTTGTGCTAGTTGTCTTTAGTAAGCAAGGGGAACTAGAGGAAGGAAGGACAATTTGCGAATCTGAGACTGTTTCCTCCCTCTATAAAATTAGAGGATGAGACTCAATCAGTAACTTCCTAACGGTGTGGGAGAAAAGACGAGTGGGTGGAGGTGGCGGTGAGGTCTGGACCTCGCAAGAATCCTTGGGTAATTTCAGCCAAGACTTTTTTTGAAAATGAATTGTTTTGCTGGAGATAAAAGTATGAAAAATCTCAACAGTAACAGAATGTGTTTTCTTTGAGCCAATGAATTCCAAATAGTCTGGCATCAGGAAATTCCCTTCTGATACAAGTGCGTGCTAAGTTTGTGAATGTACACAGGCGTATTTTTTTGGAGATGAGTCTTTTATTACTCAAGAGTACATGACTCTAGGAAAGATTAAAGACCTATAAAATATTCAGCTTTATAGTGTTGGAGGAAATTGGAACTCTAAGTTTGTAAAAAGCAGTATGAGAAAACCTACATTTTTTGATTAAGAGCCAAACGTTATTGGACATTCATGAGTAAGACATATTTATAGCCTAATAAACTGGGCACCTACAATTGCCCCTTAAAATTTTCTCTATTAGTCACAGAGTTAAAGTAAAATATTCCATCTGCAACTAGGCTGTTTCAAAATATTTTCAGAGTTATAAACTCAAAATAAACCAAAGAAAAGGCCTAATCATTTATATAAAGTATTTATTTGTATGCACATATTTACCTAAAATTTACAGAAAATAAAAGCAGAATACAGAATACCCTCTTTAAGACTTCTTAGGAGCAGAGGGTTTTATTGCTGCAGTTCAAAGAATAAAATCTGTACATGTGAAAGCTAAGATGAACACGTTTCAAGTGGCAGCCTTTAAAAAAAGTTTTTGTCTTGTTATTGAATTTTCAACTTTGTTAAATGAAATTTAAAAGATTGCTCATGAAATAATTTAAACCTTTCAAAATCTTTTAATAAACAGATAAAAGGCACCTCCAGTACTTAAAATATTTACAGCAATCCCAATAGTTTAATAGCTATTATAGTACATGTGGCTATTATGCATACACAGTATGTCATTAACACTCTCTGAACAGTGAGAACTGTAGACTAGTTTGTGGTTCGGCTCCCGTGTAATCCTGGTGATGGGGCAGGATGCTCAGTTACGCCTGTGCAACACCAGTTAACAGCATGTCTACCACAGCATGAAATCCAGTTATGTTAAACAGTGACTATAAAATTCCCAGACAACACATAATTTACAACTAAACTCACATATTCACAAACCTTTGGGGGTGTCCTTAAAATTATTAAAAAAATATAAAGGGCATTTAGTATTAAATGAAAACAATAAACTGAAAAATATAACCACAATAGTTGCTGGAGTTCAATATCTAGTTTAACTAAAAGTGTTTCTCAAAACATCTGTAATTTCTTAAAACATAATGGAGATGAGTTTTCCTCATGAATCCGACGTTTGTCCTGCAGTATGATTAATAGAGAAGTGTAGGAATGAAAGGCACACATAATAGCCGGTCTTACAGAGCTGTGGGATGGCAAGTGGATGTTCCTGAAATACTGGTGCAGGAGAACAAAGTCCATACAACATTTTCCTCTTTAACATTGGCATTGATTTGCTATTTACAGTAGTCTGCAAAAATACATTATAAAAACTGAATGAGGTTCTGTTTCTAAGTTGAACTTAGTAACATACATACATACTTCACCTGCAAAAATCTTTGCAGGATCTGAAGTACTAAAGTGACACTAATACTGAAACACAGGTAATCAAAGGTACCAAAGTACTGATAACGTGAGTCATCATCATCAAGACAATCCGGGTAATATTGCACACTTGTCAGTTGCTGCTACGACCTTCACATATCCAACTGGAAAGGAGTCCTTTATGGCTTTTTGCTGTATCACTTATTTGAAGAAAGGCTGTTTTAGGTCCCATCACAATGAGTGCAGATTGTCATTGAACATGAGGCCTAGGTTTCAAAATTAGTTTTCCTGTCTGTAAAAAAAGGGAAAAAAATTTTTTCAATGCACAATTCTATGAAAAATATGACCACTCACACGTAAGCCTTAAAGTGCATCCACAAGGTATCAGAATTTCTCTATACTTAGTCACAGTTAAACAATTAATAATGTTTTCAGCTTCCTTTTTTTTTTTTGAGACAGCACCCCACTGTCACTCTAGGTAGTGGCATGATCATAGCTCACTGCAATCTCCAATTCCTAAGCTCAGGAGATCCTCTCACCTCTAACCCCCACACAGCCAGGACTATGTATACACACTATCTTCTGGGCTAATTTTTCTTAGTTTTTGTAGAGATGGGGTCTCACTATGTTGCCAGGCTATTTTCAAACTCTTGGCTTTAAGTGATCCTCCTGCCCTGGCCTATCAAAGTGCTGGAATTATAGACACCAGCCACTGTACCCAACGGCTGAAGCACCAGCTACGTACACCTGAGCTGGCAGGTTCGAATCCAGCCTGGGCCCACTGAACAACAATGACAGCTGCAACCAAAAAACAGCTGGGCGTTGTGGCAGGCACCTGTAGTCCCAGCTACTTGGGAGGCAGAGGCAGAGGCAGGAGAATCGCTTGAGCCCAGGAGTTGGAGGTTGCTGTGAGCTATGATATCACAGCACTCTACCCAGGGTGACAGCTCTGTCTCAAAAAAAAAAAAAAAAAAAAAAAAAGTTTTAATTCCTCAGGTTATAAAGGAAACTAATGGTTGGAGTAACAAGCACTCATACACCACTAGTGTTCAGTATGAGGTGATGTAACTCTTGTGTAGGGCCAAGTCGTACTTACTAAAAAAAAATAACAAGTGCAAACCACATTATCCAAACCACTCCACTGTTAGAAATTTATCTGGAGGAATCTAGAAGTGAGTGTAAGAATGTAAACACAAGTGTTCATTCTGTATTTACTGAGCACCTAGTATGTGCCAGGCCCTGTGTGAAGTACCAGAGATCCAGTAACAAAATAAACGAAGACCCTTGTCTTTGTGGAGTTTAAGTTCTAATGGGAGCACAGACAAGATATTCCGAAACATAATGAAATGCCATTATGTCCAAAAAGGGATTAAATTATGACAGACTCATTAAATGGAACAAGTCACAATTCGACAGCATTGACGATCTCAACTGAGATAATGGAGGTTAAAACAACAAGCCCAGGACCTTGCATGTGGTTAATACTCAATAACCAGTAGCTCTTAAGTTTGAAAAGGTCATTGAAAATATAGAACAAAATTTAAAGCCCAGTAATTATCTTTAGTCTGATTCCCAGGTGGTGGTAATTAATACTGTATTTTATTTTTATCTTCGGGTCAAAAGTATTGGCAAGACTCTTGGTTATCTCCCAATACTTACTTCCACTTAAATTTTGGGCATTTAATTTTTGGTAATTCCTTGCAATTTTGAGCAGGGGTACATATGAAACAAGAATAGATATGAGCTGATTATTAATTTTGGCCAATATGGAGTTCATTATATTTTTATTATTTTTGCAAATTTTCATAATTAAAATTTTTTAAAAAAGGAACCAACTCGAGCATATTGTTTAGCAATTTGCTTTTTTGTGTGCCTACCACCTTATCTTGGAAATCTTTCATAGATTTATGTATAAATTTACATAAAGGTTTACCTCTGGTTTTCTAAGACATAGCTACAACAAAGCCTATTTTATTATTCACCTGATGAGAAGTGCAGAGATCATTTCCATTTTTTCGCTAACGTAAAGGATGCTGCAATGAACAACCTTACACTTGACCCTTGTGTGTGTACGTCATAGTTCTCCTTACCTCCACCCGTCCCCTCACCAACCAGGGTAGACACACAGAAGTAGAATAGTTAGGTCATGGTATATGCCCATTTTACATTTTATTATTATTTTCTTTTTATTAGAGACAGAGTCTCATTTTGTCGCCGTTGGTAGAGTGCCGTGGTGTCACAGCTCTTAGAAACCTCCAACTCCTGGACTTAGGCGATTCTCTTGCCTCAGCCTCCTGAGTAGCTGGGATTACAGGTGCCCGTCACGACGCCCAGCTATTTTATTTTTGTTGTTGTTGTTGCAGTTTGGCTGGGGCCAGGTTCGAACCTGCCACTCTTGGTATATGGGTCTGGCGCTCTACCCACTGAGCCACAGGCACCACCTTCATTTTACATTTTAAAAGAATGAAAACTTATTCTACAAAATGGCTGTACTAAATTATCTTTCCCAACATGTGTATAGGTATATCAGTTTCACCAAAATACTAGACTTACCAGAGTATTTAATTTTCCCCAGTCGGACAGGTAAAGCAAATGGGAACTCACTGTTTTACTTTGCATTTCCCTGATTACAAACGAGGTTGTCTAGTCTTTGTGTATGTTTATTGCCATTTGTATTTCCTCCTCTGTGACATATCCTTTCCCCATTTTTTAAATGTCCTATTTGTCTTTTTTATCTTTTTTCCTGAGACAGAGTCTTCCCCTGTTGCCTAAGCTAGAGTGACATGGCCTCCGCCTAACTCACAGCAACCTCAAACTCCTGGGCTCAAGTGATCCTTCTGCCTTAGCCTCCTGAATAGCAGGGCACCTGCCAGCACCTGGTTAACTTTTCTATTTTTAAGAGAGATGGGGTCTTACTTAGCTCAGACTGGTCTTAAATTCCTGATCTCAAGTGATCCTCCCTCCTTGGCCTCCTAGAAAACTACGATTACAGGTATGAAACACCATGCCCAGCCTCAAACTATCTGCCTATTTCTGATTGACTTACAATTTTTTTTTTTGAGACAAGTCCCATTTTGTCACCCGTGGTATAGTGCATGGTGTGACAGTTCACAGCAAACTCAAACTTCTGGGCTCAAGAGATCCTCTTGCCGCAGTTTTTCATTTTTAGTAGAGAGGGGGTCTCATTCTTGTTCAGGCTGGTCTCGAACTCCTGAGTTCAAGCAATCCACCTGCCTCGGCCTCCCAAAGTGCTAGGATTACAGGCATGAACCACCGTGCCTGGCCCTGTGTTTAATTTTTTTTAAGAAACAGAGTCTTGCACTATTGCTCTGGCTGGAGTGTAGTAGCATGGTCATAGGTGACTGCATCCTTCAACTCCTGGGCTCAGGCGATCCTCTGCCCTCAGCCTCCATGCTGGTTTTCTTGAGGATGCTGTTGACTGTTTCTTTGATGTAAAATAATAGACCATAACACAGTCTGTCTCAAAATTTTCAGTGATCCACATATACCTTACAAATACTTTGTGCTAATCACAGTTTAATTTCTTACCTTTTGCTGTGCAGAAGTTGTCGATTTTGGTGCAATCAAAGGTGTCTCACTTTTTCCATTATGGAATTTTGTTTTTGTTTTGTTTTTTGAAATAGTCTTGCTCTGTTGCCTAGGCTAGAGTACAGAGGCATCATCATGGCTTAATGCAACCTCAAAATCCTGGGCTCAAGTGATACTCCTGCCTCAGCCTCCCAAATAGCCGAAACTACAGGTACCTATCACATCTGGCTAATTTTTCTATTTTTTGAAGAAACAAGGTCTTGCTTTTGTTCAAGTTGGTCTCAAACTCTTAAGGTCAAAGAATCCTCCCTCCTCAGCCTCCCAGACTGTCAGGATTATGGGCGTGAGCCACTGTGCCGGGTCTTTGTTTCGTGTCTTAAAAAGGCTTTATTTGAGCTGGGGCAGTGGTACATGTTTGTGCTGCCGATTACTTGGGAGGCCAAGAAGTAGGAGGATCACTTGAGGCCAGGAGTTAGAGTCTAGTCTAGGCAACACAGCGAATGCCATCTCTTTGGGGGGAAAAAAGTAAGACCCTATCTCTACAAAAAATTAAAAAACTAGCCAACTATGGTGGTGTGTACCTATAATCCCAGCTACTTAGGAAGCTGAAGAAGGATTTACTTGAGCCCAGGAATTTGAGTCTAGCGTGGACAATACAGTAAGACCCTATCTTCAAAAAAAAAAAAAAAAGAGTAAGATGCATCATGATTTTACATCATTAAGAAAGATTAAATTGTCAACTCTAGGTGGTTTAAGCATGTAATCCTGGCACTCTGGGCAGCCAAGATGGGAGGGTCATTTGAACTCAGGAGTTTAAAACCATCCTGGATCAAGTGCAAGACCCCATCTCCACTAAAAATAGAAAAATTAGCCGGGTATTGTGATAGGCACCTGGAGCTCTAGCTACTCAGGAGGCTGAGGCAGGAAGATTGCCTGAGCCCAGGACTTTGAGGTTGCTGTGAGTGAGAATGACACTGCTACACTCTAGCCTGGACAACAGAGTGAGACTTTCTCAAAAAATAAAAAAGTCTGTTTTTCTAAAGGCAATCATTTTGGTTCCTTCATGTAATCTATTAACTTTCTAGTAAAAAAACTACTTACATCATCACAAGACATATTGTACTCTGCTAATACTGTTCGACATCGAGCAGCTATACTGAATAAATGAGGTCAAAGAAAATCTTCTCATTTCAAGAGTAAGCGTCTAACAAACACCTACATTCTCAAGAAAGTACTTTAAGGAGTAAAACACAATCCATGATAAAGGATACATTGATGGTGCAACTACCCTCTTGTGTATTCCAGCAAAGAACAAGCCTATTAGAGTTATACAGCTAATGGTGAAAAATGGATGATTCCATAATGACGTGAAGAAGGAAACCTGCAAAGCAAAATTTAAACTGTAAAAATGTTAAAAATCTTAGGACAATGCCGATTTCCACCTCTCCCCACTCATACATAACGACACGTTATATTTTTATCCTCTAAACCAGGCGTCCTCAAACTTTTTAAACAGGGGGCCAATTCACTGTCCCTCAGACTGTCGGAGGACTGGACTATAGTTAAAAAAAAACAAAAAACAAAACTATGAACAAATTCCTATGCATACTGCACATATCTTATTTTGAAGTAAAAAAACAAAACGGGAACAAATACAATCACACCACTTCCTGTGGCCTGCAGGCCACAGTTTGAGGACCCCTGCTCTAAACAATGAAGATTTGAAGAATTCCAATAATCCTAGTTCTCTGTATCACTATGCTATAAAAATAAAAACAGTGTGTATGCTTTATATCTTCTAATATTGCAAGACATTCTAGCAATACACTCCTTCCATCCATTTCAAATAATTGTATTACAAATTCATTCTATTTTTTTTTTTTGAGACAGAGTCTCAAGCTGTCACCCTCAGTAGAGCGCTGTAACATCACAGCTCACAGCAACCTCAAACTCTCGGGCTTAAGCGATTCTCTTGTCTCAGCCTCCCAAGTAGCTGGGACTACAGTTGCCTGCCACAATGGGCGGCTATTTTTTAGTTGTAGTTGTCATTGTTATTAGTATTTGGCAGGCCCAGGCTGGATTCGAACCTGCTAGTTCTGGTGTATGTGGCTGGCACCCTAGCTGCTGAGCTACAGGCACCAAGCCTACAAACTCATTCCTATAATAATAATCCAACCCTGCCCAAGATTTTTACTTAACTCTTGTGTTGCTTAAAAAGACGAGGCCTCTGATCTTAATGAAAACACAAGCCACGGCTGTGTGTGGTGGCGCATGGCTGTAATCTAGCACTCTCGAAGTCTGAGGTGGTTGGATTACTTGAGCTCAGGAGTTTGATACCAGCCTGAGCGAGAGGGAGACCCAATCTCTACTAAAAACAGAAAACTAGCCAGATGTGGTGACACATGACTGTGGTCCCAGCTACTGGAGAGGCTTGCTTGAGCCCAAGAATTTGAGGTTGCTGAGAGCTATGATGCCTTGGCACTCTAGCCTGGGGCAACAGAGTGAGACTCTCTGTCTCTAAAAGAAACAAACAAAACAAGACAAGCCAAATGGTCACATTGCCTTTCATGTTAAAAAGATTCCTTAAGAGAACCAAGCAAACTCTTGCTATTCATAATCCGTCCCCCATGTAATTTTCGTCTCCTGTCACACTTCCACACATCGGCTACCTTGTTAATCCCTCTCCTCCCTCCTTGGGTAACTCCTCTGTCACAAAAAAGTTTGGTTTTGAAGCTACTAAGATTTAGATGGCCACAGGACATTCAAGCAGGGAAAAATGCTTAGTAGCTACCCACAAAGAATTAGAACTAAAGAGAAAGGGCTAGTTTCGGAACTGATTATAAACAGGTGACAGTAGAACATAGGACAACACAAAATTCTAACACTCCTATGTGGAGGGACAAGGGTGCAGACTAAGTGAGTGGAATCCCACAGAGTAGGCACTGGGAATGGCATGTACTCTGAAGGAACAGGGAAGACAAGCATTTACAGCATCTGGGAAAAGGAACCAAATGGATCAGTAACCAGATGGGAGTGAGTGAATCAAGCTGAGTACATCCCCACTCCACTCTCACAAGAGCTGCTTGTGCACATGTTTCAAGGCAGACGGAAGCATTAGGTAGATGGTCCAACATAGTATCTCAGGTAAAGAAACTGGAGGCTGAAAAACATCACGAGGGAAGAAACTCCCAGAAAGATATCCTGAAGTTAGGTTAGTATTCCAGAAGAATACTTTCTTAAAAGGTATTCTGAGGGCAGTTTCAACTCTCACAAGCCAGCTCTGTTTTGTGTGGCCTGAACAATGTTAGCATAGAGAGAGTTTTATGTCTTTTTTTGAGACAGTCTCACTTTGTCACCCTGGGTAAAGTGCTGTGGTGTCATAGCTCACAGTAATCTCAGACTCCTGGGTTCAAGTGATACTCCTTCCTCAGCCTCCCAAGTAGCTGGGACTATAGGCACCAGCCACAATGCCCCACAAGTTTTACTATTTTTAGAAGAGACAAGGGTCGTGCTCTTGCTCAGGATTATCATGCAATACTGAGGTCAAGCAATCCAACCATCTCAGGCTCCCGGAGTGTTAGGATTACAGGCAGGAGCCACTGTACCAGCCTGAGAGCTTTATGTCTTAATTTTAATTAGGTTTGTGAGTATCAGTCTTCTATCTTCCAAGGCAAGAAACAAGTGGTTCATGCCTGTAATCCCAGCAGTCTGGGAGGCCAAGGTGGGTGGACTGCCTG
Organism: Loris lydekkerianus; assembly: GCA_963574355.1. Taxonomy (NCBI): domain Eukaryota; kingdom Metazoa; phylum Chordata; class Mammalia; order Primates; family Lorisidae; genus Loris; species Loris lydekkerianus. The sequence continues at coordinate 11,206 of CAUYPK010013688.1, read as the reverse complement.
AGCAAGAGTGAGACCCTGTCTCTAAAAATAGCTGGGTATTGTGGTGGGTGCCTGTAGTCTCAGCTACTTGGGAGGCTGAGGCAGGAGAATTGCTTGAGCCCAAGAGTTTGAGGTTGCTGTGAGCTATGATGCCACAGCACTCTACTGAGTATGACAAAGTGAGACTGTCTCAAAAAAAAAAAAAGAAAGAAAGAAAGAAAGAAAAAAGGGCACACAAATAGCACTTCTGTCCCTTGGACTAGGCCTTCATATCCTTTCCAGTTTGGCAGATTCCTTCTCACCCTAGTTTCTTCCAGCCACTGGTTGCTGAGTTTGCAACTCCTGCTAGAGAGATCATTGCTGGTTAAAAATCGTCAGGTTTGGGGTTATTAAACACTGAAACACAAAGAGCCAACCCTTAGGCTAATACTCATATTCTCACCTAATTTAGAAAATGATATTAACTACATAGTTTTGGACCTATTTCAAATTACATTTAATTCTGTGTTTTATTAAGATCTCAACTAGCTGAAATCAGCTTATATTTTTCCCAATTAGAAGGCAGACTCATTTCCCAAGATAGATCTTTTCCAATCTTCTTGCTAGCTTCCTGCCACTCTTCCCTAAAGATGAGTACCAAGTGGAGCCCTAAGATCAGATTTTTACAAATGAACACACAGGAGAGTTTCCTGTCTGCCATCAAAATCTACTATTAACATAAAATTCCATCACCACTTCACTTGCTTCCCATCCTTTTATATCTCTACCTCACGCTACATAAACCTCTGGCTGTCTGAACTACCATTTAGACATGACAAAAGCCTTACATTAGGTTTTACTTCCGAATAACCTAAATGGTAATAAATAAAGCTACTGGGAATAGTCTATTTAATTATAGCTTAAAAAAAGGAAGTGATTTTTAAGATCTGTGGGAAGTACATCATTACTACCCTAAATAAAACTACAATGGGGGAAAAATCTTCACTGAAAAATTGAAGACAAGTATTTCTCTAATAAAAAAGCCTGAGTCTGAAATTAAGGGACAAGTTAGTATAACAGAGGTAGAAATGTGAAAAACATGCTATCAGCTTTCATCAAGAAGTAACATTACGAGATCTGTTTTTGTATTTGGTATAGGACTATTCTTCATAGTGCCCATGGGGAGATCTTTTACTGTTTCCTACATTAAACTTCAGGCAGGACATTTTATGAGATAAACACTAAGAAAGAAAAGCTTTGGGCTCAGCGCCTGTGGCTCAAGCGGCTAAGGCGCCAGCCACATACACCTGAGCAGGAGGATTCAAATCCAGCCCAGGCCCACCAAACAACAATGATGGCTGCAACAACAACAACAAAAAAATATAGCCGGGCATTGTGGTGGGTGCCTGTAGTCCCAGCTATTTGGGAGGCTGAGGCAAGAGACTTGCTTGAGTCCAGGAGTTGGAGGCTGCTGTGAGCTGTGATGCCACACCACTCTACCCAGGGTGACAGCTTGAGTCTCAAAAAAAAAAAAGACAAGCTTTTCTAGCTTCTAGAAGCTGAGGATACATGAATTCTCACAGACAACAGAAATCACAGAATCAATTCTGACTTCATTTATTAGATAACCTAAAGTGCATTTTTTTTTTTGAGATAGAATCTTACTCTGCTGCCTGGGTTACAGTCAAGTTGTCTCATCATAGCTCACAGCAACCTCAAACACCTGGGTTGAAGGGATCCTCCTGCCTCAGCCTCCCAAGTAGCTGGGACTACAGGCACGTAACACTATACGGCTAATTTTTCTATTTTTAGTAGAGATGGGGGTTTTGCCTTTTCTGAGGCTGGTCTCAAACTACTGGCCTTGAGCGATCTTCATGTCTCAGCCTCTCAGAGTGCTAGGATTAAAGCATGAGCCACTGTGCCTGGCCTGGAGAATAATTTATAATTCAATTCTGGCAATTACATTAGATGACAATGTATCTCTCAGTGACCTGGTTTCCTTCCTGGTTTTCACCTCTTCCTCTAACCTGCTTTTTATTTAGTCCTTACTTTTTCTTATACTTATATTTTGCTATTTTATTACATATATTTCCTGTAAAGTCCCAAATGCTTTATGGGATAACGAAAGGTGTTAACAGAGATAACTCATATAAGGAAATATTATTTTATGATTTTTAAAGCTAGTACTGATGACACTAAATGAATAACTCAGAACAAAGAGAATGTTCACAATGAAATAAATAAAAATGATATGCCAAAAAAAAAAGACATGTAAAAACTATACAAATTCAAAAACAATTGAGAAAAATTGTAAGTGGAGTAATATTTCTTCGGTTGTTTCCTTTGTAAAGATAGTTAATTCACAATAGCCAGCCAAAGTTTTCCTAAAAATTAGGCTTATTTTTAATGTTATGATTAATATCACCAGTAGCAGTAATAGGTTAGCATCTGAATAATACTTTATAGTTAACAAAGTACTGCAATATACACTGTCTTATTTAATCCACTAACAATTTTAAAACAAAACTTATACCTTTTGTGTCTCAGGATCTATTAACCAATTCCAAGCACCAGTAGCTGTACAGACAGATACCACAATAAGAAGCACTGATAAAAGATAAACACAAAATTAGTAAGCAGATACACTTTTAATATTTGATACTACTAACCAGTTCCTATGGCAGCCAAAATACATACCACTGTATTAAATGGAAAATGCACAGACTAGGCTTGGCATTAGGAGAGCTGCCACATGACTTTGAGAAATTCTCTTAAACACTGTCAACCTTAGTAACTGATGATATAGTCAGAACTCATAAAGACTAATAAAATTAAAAGCAAGAACCCACACAGTAAACTTCAATTTAAAATTCTAGGTTATGTAATTTCCACTGTGTTTCATGCTGATTTTGCACATTCTGTTAATCTAGCTAAAAACAAACAAAAAAACCTCTCGTTTTTCTAAAGTAAACAAACCAAACAAAGAATCCTTTTGAATGTACTAAGAAGTCCAACTAAAGGATTTCAACCTTGCAGACAACTGCCTGCTGTTGAATTAAACAAAGGTCAGTATAGGAAGCTGGAGCACACCAGTCAGTATCAGATTTTCTTTAAGGGAATTAAAGAAAGGTAGGGTAGAAATCACTGCTAGAGGAATTTTAAAAAAGGTTTCTCTCCACTAAGAAAGAATTATTTCAGGAATTCTAAAGAAACCATAAGTAAAACTGAACAATAGATTACTAAAAAATAATAAAGAGGCACCGGTTGGGTGCCCGTAGCACAGTGGTTATAGCCCCAGCCACATGGACCAAGGGTGGCAGGTTCGAACCCGACCCCGGCCAGCTAAACAATGACGACAACTACAACCAACCAACCAACCAAACAAAACAAAACAAAACAAAAAAAAAAAAGCCGGGTGTTGTGGCAGGTGCCTGTAATCCCAGCTACTTGGGAGGCTGAGGCAAGAGAATCACTCAAGCCCAAGACTCTGAGGTTGCTGTGAGCTGTGACACCACCGTACTCTACCCAGGGTGATAGCTTGAGACTCTGTCTCAAAAAAAAAAAAAAAAAAAAAAAAATAATAATAATGATAAAGAGGCATCAAGACCCAGTTAATATTCTATAGATGACAACAGCTGCCCTTCAGTTAAAATGCATACTTTTTTCAAACGCAGAGATTAAGTTTCAAAGACCAAGAGAAATACAGTAAAAACTTAATTATCCAGAATTACTGGTGATGAACTTTTAGAAGAGGCAAATCACAGGGGGAAAAAAAAAATCTCATTTTAGGTATTTAATAATAAATCAAAATTTGAAAAACAGCTCAGAACTAATAAAAGTCAATTTCTTATAATTCTACATTTTCAGAAAGAAATATATTATATATATTTTTTAATTTAAAAATTAAGCAAAAGGATTTAGAAAGACCACATACATATGCTTTTATTTGGTATATTAACCTAACTGATGTCATTTTTATATAAGTTCTGAGACTGTAAGGCCGAGAAAAAGTAGAACGTGTTCATCACATTATATTTTACAAAAGCACAGCATCACACACATTTTCTTGAGTAACAGTGAAACAATTGTTTAGGGGATAATTCCCAGGAAAACCAGAATACCTGAGAATACCATTATCTGTAAATTCTGACCAATCAGAATTCTCATAGTATCTGATTAAAATTTTCCAAATCAATTTAATAAAAATTACACAAAAAATCATGACACACAAAAGGCCACTGACTGGGCACAATGGCTCACTTTGGGAAGCTGAGGCAGACTGCTTGAGGCCAGGAGTTTGAGGTTCCAGTGAGCTATGATGATGCCACTGCACTCCAGCTCAGGCAATAGAGTATGACCTTATCTCTCTCGCCGTCTCTCTCTCTCTCTTTCTCTCTCTCTCTCTCACACACACACACACATACACACACACTTTTAACTTTAATAGTGTTATTTTGGTCTTGCAAATTGAGTTACACTTTGAAATTAAAATATGTCTTTAATGCATGCTACTGTACTTCTTTCTTAGCAGGACTTAAATTTCAACAATGAACAGCCAAAAAACTAAGTCTGGTCCCAATAAAGGTTAGCAAAGTGTTTTGTTTGATGATCTCATCACTTGTATGTTTGTCTGAATTTCTTACATATTCCCATGGGGCAGTAACCACAATTCATTCAAATCATATTCTGCAGTATTCATGATATTTAGGAATAGGTAGTGATAATAGAAATTTCTTTTCTAGATCAGGCTCCACAATGCAATTATGCTTTTGTTAAAAATCAACTACAGGTAATTTCATCGTCTTTACAAGTACGCATTAAGAAACAATTTTCTTTCTTTCTTTCTTTTTTTTTTTTTTTTTTTTGAGACAGAGTCTCAAGCTGTTGCCCTGGGTACAGTGCTGTGGTGTCACAGCTCACAGCAACCTCAAGCTCTTGGGCTTAAGTGATTCTCTTGCCTATGCCTCCCGAGCAGCTGGGACTACAGGTGTCCAGCACCATGCCCGGCTATTTTTTTTTAACTTGTAGTTGTCACTGTTGTTCGGCAGACACGGGCTGGATTCAAACCCACCAGCTCTGGTGTATGTCGCTGGCACCCTAGCTGCTTGAGCTACAGGCACTGAGCTGAAACAATTTTTCTTAATAAAACGTTATTCAATAGTTTGTAGGCCAGACACAGTGGCTCACACCTATAACCCTAGCACTCTAGGAGGCTGAGGTGGGTGGATCACCTGAGTTCAGGAGTTTGAGACAGGCCTGAACAAGAGCAAGACCCCATCTCTACTAAAAATAGAAAAATTAGCCTGGTGTCATGGAAATTACCTATAGTCCCAGTTACTTGGGAGGCTGAGGCAAGGGAATCACCTGAGCCCAAGAGTTTGAGGTTGCTGTGACCTAGGCTAACACCATGGCATTCTACCCATGGTGACAACAGTGAGCCTATCTCAAAAAAAAAAAAAAAAGTTTCTAGGCAAATTGTAAAACTGCTTAACAGACTAAATTATTTTGTGTGTTATCAAAGTTGTAATATTTAATCAAAATTAAATTCTATGTATTTTTCTTTTTGAAATAGAGTTTTACTTTGTCATTCTCCGTAGAGTGCCATAGTGACATAGCTCACAGCAACCTCAACTCTTGGGCTTAAGTGATCTTCTTGTCTCAGCCTCCCAGGCAGCTGAGACTACAAGTGCACACCGCAACCTCTGGCTAGTTTTAGAGTGGGGGGTCTCACTCTTGCTCAGGCTTGTCTCAACCCAGCAATTCACTAGGTTGCCCTCCCAGACAAAGTCTATGTATTTTAATGGAAAAACAAAAATTCAACCACAAGAAACAAGATTGTTCTTTTAGATAGACCAATTACGATTTTATTTTCTTTAAAATTTCTTTCTAATGCATATTTGCAATGTTAAATAAATGTAAAAACTGTCTAAACCAAAGAAACTTTATGGTTTAATAAGGCAATTATTTGTTATTCTAAAATTTTACAGAAGAACCAAATCATTCTACATAGGAAAAAAGTACCAACTGTCAGTTTATTTTCCTTACAAAAATTCAGGAACTTACTTCTCCAACGTCCAGTGGCAGGTTGCAAACAATGAATATATTCAGTAAGTCTCCTTTCAAAAGCCTTGAGATCTAGGTAAAAAGATTTCCATTTTTGAATCAGTCCCTCTTACTAGTTTGAGTCTACCAAGACAAAATTTTAGATACTCTTAACTGCTTCAGCCTTAGGCACCAACTGTTACTTCGTTTACAGTTTTAAGCACTTGACAAAAACATCAGGTTTCTTTAATCCCAATTTCACATATAAGAAAACTGACTGGTTCACTGCTAGAAGCTTCATAAAATGGTATGTGGAAAATCAGCAGCAACCCCAGCTGGCACCAAAAGCTAAAATTTGGGGGTGGGGTGGGGAGGTGTAAATAAAAGGATCAAAGTCAGGTCGAGTTTTAATTCTGTTGGAACCAACTTTCTATTACCTACTATCAAAATCTCCAAGAACTATTCTTGCCTGCAGTTACCCGATCCTAATGTCCAACTCTTCTATTTAATTAATGCCTCTGCTGTCGGGCCTTACAGGGCTTCTTGACACTGATAACGGGTGGGTGTGGGCAGACACTCCCCTTTTCTCCCTGTGAACCGGTTACAGGTTACAGGCGATCCTCGGCGCTCTGTCGAAGCACCAACGCCCAGTTCCAAAAGGACAGGAGCATCCCAAATGCGTGGGGTATCCTTCCCACAATGTTGGGTTTTAAACTTTGAAAGACCAGAAGCACGACCTAACCCCGACAGTAACGGGAAAACAGGAATCAGGGAGACAACTTGGGTTATTAAAATTACCACGCTACAATGCACGACGTGCAACTGTTAATGAACAGAAAATAAAAGTGAAACCCAGAGAGGAGCTTCACGGTGTGAGCCCGGCAGTCGGGGGAATGGAGGGAGCCGACGCGCCGCCCCGGCGTCGGCCCAGACACGGCCTCCCCGCGGCCGGCTCCCGGCGTCCCCAAGCTCCGGGCCCGCCACTCCTTTCTCCGCGGCCTCCTCGCCCCGGGGCGGGGTCTCCGCGACGGCGGCCCCTGCGGAACCCCGCAGTTCCAGGAGACGCGGGACAGGCCCTGGGGGCGCACCCTACCTTCCGCCTGCTCCAGCGAGTTCATGTCGGGCGGCAGTTCGGGTCACCGCCGCGGGCACCTCCGCATCTCAGCTTCCGCGGCCCCCGCCCGCTCCGCAGCGCCAACTCCCACCTCTAACCGCTCCCTTCTTCCCCGCCCCGTCGCACCGCCCCTTGACTACACCCGCCACGCTCATTGGGAACTTTTGCCTGACCCCCTAACTAAGACGCTCTTCTATTGGCTAACTTCTGTGTTGGCCGCGGGGGCCTAGCGTTGGACGGTCAGCCGGAGGGACCAAGAACTGCCGGCGGCCTGGTTGGCGTAACGCTGGCGCCGCCTTCTGCCCTGGGGAGGAACTGCAGCCAGTGCGAGCCGGGTCGTTTTACATCTAGGTATTCCTAGAAGTTCCTGCATGGTTCTTTCAAATATTGATTGAGCGCCCATTACCTTCAGGGCACCAGAAATCAAGGAGCAGGCCTTGCCCTCAAGGATCTCCAAGGGAAATAGAATGTGAACAGGATTTTAGTTTGAAACTCCCAATGATGGATTTCCTTAATTATGATATCCTAGATACCCAAGCCCTTTAAGTGAGTGTTTCTCTCTTGGTTACTTCCTTCTCACATCATCCAACTTTCATAAATTATATAAGAGGTAAAGTAGAAACCCAAATACCTATCTCTTGAAAAAAATCAGTGTGGGATCGATTTTATTTATATTTGATTACAGTGCCTTCTTGCTCATTTTCTGGTAGTCTGATTCTTTCAAGAACTATTGAAGGCCGGCTGGGTGGCTCACGCCTGTAATCCCAGCACTCTGGGAGGCCCAGGCGGGCAGATCGCCTGAGCTCACGAGTTTGAGACCAGCCTGAGCCAGAGCGAGACCCATCTCTTAAAAATATCCGGGTGTTGGGGCGGGCACCTGTAGTCCCAGCTACTAGGGAGGCTGAGACAAGAGGATCGCTTCAGTCCAGGAGTCTGAGGTTTCTGTGAGCTGTGACGCCACCGCACTCTACCGGGGGCGACAAAGTGAGACTCTGTCTTAAAATAATTAAAGTAAAATAAAGAACTATTGCATGACATACTAGGTAGGCACTGTGTTTACCAGGGATACACTTTTTACCTGCAAGATAGATACAAGATTTCTATCCTCAAACTGGAAGGGTTATAGCAGGTAATAAACATGCAAATAGGGAATTGATTTCGAGTCACCACCGAGGCCCGCTGCATCTCAGCTTCCACAGCACCAACTCCCACCTCTAACCCCTCCCCTCTTCCCGACAGGGAAGGGAATTTAAGATACAACAAGACAAAAGAAAGATTAGCAGAAGCTATTGTTCTGGGAGGGCGTCATGGTGCAGGGGCATTTAAGCAGGGAACCCAAAGATGGACGGACAAGAAGAAACAAGTCGTGCAAGATGAGGGTAAGAAGGTTCTAAGCAGCACTGACATTTTTTCACTACTGGTATTTTGTGTATTTTATTCATCGTTCTTCCTGCTTGCCAGCAGGATTCATTGACGCCTCCCCACTTCCTTCACTTTGTGGGTTCCTCTACCATAGCACTTTTCAAAGTTTTCCAAAACCCTTTATATTCCTTATCTCATTTAACCCTCCAAGGTGATATTTTTAAAGCTGTGGGCCAAAACCCATGAGAGGGCTGTAAAATCCATCTAATCAGTCATAATTATTATTTTTTAAAAATGAATTAAGCTAAAATTAAAAACGACATCATCAGAGGTATGAGTATTGTTTCCCGACCTTTGTTTCAGTTGTGCGTGAGGGCCTGTGTTCCCGCCACACTGTAAAACGCATACCTGAGGGCTCCAGTAAAAAAAAGTTTGAAAGGCACCACAGTTAGTATTAATAGGCCCATTTTGCAACTGAGAAAAGTAAAAATAAGTTTGCCCAGATCTTGCAATAATTGTCATAGCTGGAATTTAAACCTCCAAGTTAAACTACCCCTTTTGGACTTCTTGCTCAATGTTCCATTTCTCCATCTCCAAGTCTAATTCATCACATTTCCCTTTGGCACCCAGCAGTGCTTAGAGAATGGCTATTGAACAGCTGTTATATGACAGGCTCTCCTGGGCTAGATCCTGGGGAGGTGAGGAGTGAGACAGACTGATGAATAGGACACTGCAAGGCCTGTGGTGAGAGCTTTGCTAACTTGCCTTCAAAAGACAGTCTGTTAACCGCAAGGCTTTTGTTTGCCTTGGGGGGGGTCAATTTTTTAGCAAGAGCTTGGGGCAACAGAGGGAAGAGTAAGGGTTACCTCCTGGGGTCCTGCCTCTCCATCCTTCATTTTTAACTGTGTTAAAAGAAATGTTGAACATGCCTTTGAAAGGGTGCACATTATTAGCCTGTCGTTGGCATCTTCGTTTATGGATTATGAAGGTTCGGGTGGTAGCAAGAGAAGGAAGAGAGGAAGACAGAACCTTCTAGTCAGGTTATGGAATTTGGAACTTGAGATAATGGGGGAGACCAAAGGGAACAGATTTTAGAGCATCATATTGACAGGATTTGCCAAGGAGAAGATAGTGACAGGTATTTAAGGAATACGTGTTCCAGTCACAGGGCTGTGAGCTGAGGATGCAAAGATCTGTAAGACTTACTCTCACTATTTATAAAAGCAGAGTTTAGCTGGGTGCAGTGGCTCCTGCCTGTAATCCCAGCATTCTGGGAGGCTGAGGTGGGTGCATTGCTTGAGCGCAGGAGTTTGAGATCAGCCTGAGCAAGATGAGACCCTGTTCCTACTAAAATGCAATAACTAGCCAGGTGTTACGGCAGGCTCCTATAGTCCCCGCTACTGGGAAGGCTGAGGCAGGAGGATCGCTTGAGCCCTAGAGTTTGAGGTTGCTGTGAGCTGTGACACCACGACACTCTACCTAGGGTGATACTCTGTCTCAAAAGAAAAAAAAAAAAAAGTTGAGTTTAGTGTAAAAACAAAAGGAGGACAAAATACTAATGACCCTTAAGATAAAACATTGGGGACAAGGTGAAGATCGGCTTCTAAGAAGGATAGCCAATAACAGCTGAAGTCTGTTACCTTCTACCTGGCAGCCTGGCCCTCTGCCTTTTATAGTGTAAGAGCATTAGATCTCCACTAAACCTCAAAATAACAGCTCTTTTAAAAAATGTTTAATTATTTTTTTTTATTAAATCATAGCTGTGTACATTAATGCAATCATGGGGTACAATGTGCTGTTTTTATATACAATTTGAAATATTTTCATCAAACTGGTTAACATAGCCTTCATGGCATTTTCTTTCTTTTTTTTTTTTTTTTTTGCAGCTTTTGGCCAGGGCTGGGCTTGAACCCGCCACCTCTGGTACATGGGACCAGCACCCTACTCTTTGAGCCACAGGCACCGCCCCTTCATGGCATTTTCTTAGTTATTGTGTTGAGATGTTTATATTCTACATTTAGTAAATTTCACATGTACCCTTGTAAGATGCACCATAGGTGTGGTCCCACCAATTACCCTCCCTCCACCCATCCTCTCCCCTCCCCTCCTCTCCTCTCTCCTCCCTCTCCCCTTTCCACATATTCTTAGGTTATAATTGGGTTGTAGCGTTCATATGAAAGCTATAAATTAGTTTAATAGTAGGGCTGAGTATATTGGATACTTTTTCTTCCATTCTTGTGATATTATGCTAAGAAGAATATGTTCCAGCTCCATCCATGTAAACATGAAAGAGGTAAAGTCTCCATCTTTCTTTAAGGCTGAATAATATTCCATGGTGTACATATACCACAGTTTATTAATCCATTCATGGGTCGATGGGCACTTGGGCTTCTTCCATGATTTAGCAATTATGTATTGGGCTGCAATAAACATTCTGGTACAAATATCTTTGTTATAATGTGATTTTTGGTCTTCTGGATATATACCTAGTAGAGGAATTGTAGGATCGAATGGCAGGTCTATTTTTAGATCTCTAAGTGTTCTCCAAACATCTTTCCAAAAGGACCGTATTAGTTTGCATTCCTACCAGCAGTGTAGAAGTGTTCCCTTTTCTCCACATCCACGCCAACATCTCTGGTTTTGGGATTTTGTGATATGGGCTAATCTTACTGGAGTTAGATGATATCTCAAAGTAGTTTTGATTTGCATTTCTCTGATGATTAAGGATGA
>CAUYPK010013685.1:0-31327 GCA_963574355.1 Loris lydekkerianus | reverse complement strand
CAGAATTTGAAGTGATGTTGTTGAAACTGCAGAGGGAGTTGGTCTAGATCCACTTGCTCCTCACACAAAGATCTAATTATTGAGATGATAAGAATTGTCAAGGAAGAAAGGAAATTTTTTTTTTGCAGTTTTTGGCTGGGGTTCGGTCTGAACCCGCCACCTCGGCATACAGGGCCGGCACCTTACTCCTTTGAGCCATAGGCGCTGCCCCCGTAAACTTTTTTTAAGCACAGAAAAGCCATTTAGTGTGAAACTGTATGTCATCTCTCAAACAGTCGCTAGCAAGGAAATTCAAAGAGGCCTTTATTCAACTTTAAATTCTACTAAATAAGGAGGGAGTCATTCTTGCAAGGCTCTGCAAGGATTATGGGTATAGTTATGTCACTGGGCCAGGTACTCCAATAACATATCCTTCTGGCATATGTATGCTACCTGAAGAAAAGACACACTAAAGTGAGACACACATACAGAATGGATAACAGTTCTTATAATCAAGTTTGTTGATATTTAAACAAATACCAACACTTTGGGCTGGGGCATTGAGTAGTAGGTAGTTTCTGATAGTATGTTTTAATAGTCCTACCCATGATTTAATTGTTGGACTTCAAAGGAAAGGTAGTACCTGCTACTCAATGTCCCAGCCCAAAGTGTTGGTATTTGTTTAAAAGGGAGGGGCAGAGGACAATACTAGAAGCATGAATAGCTACGCTAGGTTTGTAGCGACACATAGGTTAACATTAGTTCTTAATATTGATGTTGTTTTCGTCAATGCAACTAGTCAACAGAGTACCAGGATTCTTTTATGGTAAAAAGATGGGCTTCTGCTTTGATTATCTTTAAAAAAAAAAAAAAAGAATTTTTAAAAAATATACATCATTCTGTTCAGGTATATGAGAGAACCAGGTCCACCCTCAGTTGATTTAAAAAATGATGAATAATTGACTCCTTTCAAAAGTATTGTTTTACTGGGTTTTAAATTAAATTCCACAATGTTTTGCTGCTCAAGAAAGTAATTGTGCAGCGCCCATACCTCAGTAGGTAGGGCGCCAGCCACAGGCACCAAGGCTGACAGGTACAAACCTGGCCCCGGCCAGCTAAAACAACAAAGACAACTGCAACAAAAAAATAGCCGGGCATTATGGTAGATGCCTGTAGTCCCAGGTACTTGGGAGGTGGAGGCAAAAGAATCACTCAAGCCCAAAGGTTTAGGGTTGCTGTGAGCTATGATGTCACAGCACTCTACCAAGGGCAACATATTGAGACCCTATCTCAAAAAATAAATAAAAAAAGAAAGTAATTAAAGGATGTCAGCAATAGTAAAGAAAAAAATTTTTTTTCTCAAATAATTACACAAAGAGCTCTTCAGAGGCTATAAATGTAGTTTCATAAAACAGGCAGTGTCAAGCACAATAATGAATGGCCTGAATGAAACAACATAATAGTTTACAATACAGCATATCAGTTATCACAAATACAGTATGTAGGCTAATTTTATTTCTCTTTTGTTCCTACAACTTAAAACTTAAAAGCAGGACCTCTTACTGGCACCAACGGGATTTGCATTCCTTTCTTTCAAATGGCAGATGTGAACCAGTCAATACCTGAGAAGTGGAGCTATCAGAACCTCCCGCATTAGCCTCATCAGGAGGGCCGACAGAGCCGTGAGCAGCCAGTGAGACATTCCCTCCCAAAAATTCATCTCCTCGGACCGAATGGATGAGATCATTCAAATATTTATAGTAAAGATTGCTGGACAGAAAGCCTGGCAAGAAGACCTGAAAGAGGGGGAAAATTCTGAAGTTAAATTCAAAACTAAAAACTTAATTTTAAATAAACAAATTTTACCTATAATTCTACCAGTTAACAATAATTTTTCTATTTCTTATTATGCTCCAAATACTGCCCCTTTTACAGTTTACACTATAACTAAAATTACAATGTGTACAATTCTGTTGTATTTCTCCCCCATAAACATTTGTCATGAAACCATTACATAGACTTGATTTCCTAGTGAGCAGAAAAGATTCCATAGAGTAGATATAAAACTAGATTTTTCCGGTTGGTAATAGATATTAAAGCCTTTGTGCTGGACATGGTGAAACACATCCTCCAACTACTCAGGAGGATCACTTGAGCCCAGCAACTTGAGGTTGCAGTAAGCTGTGATGATGCTACTGCACTCTAGCCTAGGCAATGGAGAGAGACCCTGTCTCAATTTATTTTTTTTTTTCCTATCTCAATTTAAAAAAAAAAAAAAAGTCTTTCTGCATATATCAATTTTTACTTCTGACCCGATTTCCTTAAGAAAAATTACCAAGAGTTTGATTGCTTAGTTAAATTGTAACTTTGCTATATATGGCCACTTACCCTTCAAAGGGATGTTTCCAATTTGCATCACTAGCAATACAGGAAGGTATCTGTATTCCAAACAGGCATCCAACACTGGGCTATGTCTTTACAAATTATTGTTAAATAAATGTCTAATGCATTTAATAATTATTAATGATACTAAGTTCCCATGTTTATTATTTACATTTCCTACTACAAACTTTTCCTTCACAGAACTTATTTATGTCCATATTTAATATGTGTCTTCTTTACAGACTAAACTCCAAAAGGCCAGAAACCACATTCCTTTTGTTTATCACTGTAACACCAATACCTAACACAGAAATACTGTTTTATTGAGGGAATCATTCCTATCTTTTTCCCACTAACTACCAGGGTCTTGATAGTATTCCTAAAATTAGTGTCTAAGTTCTTTACATACATACATTTAATAAAAACAATTTTTGCATTGTATTTTTCTATTTTATTTTCCTTATTACCCAGAAAGTTTTCATTCTTTATGATACAGATCTGGACTTATCCTTTAAAATCATAAACATTTTAATTTTAATCATGAAAAAATTATTATCTCTGGGTAATAGCTGATACTCCATTCTGTTTACTACTAGCTTTTCGATTATTTAATTTTTATATACAACTCTTCAGTATTCTTAAAATTCAGTTTTTGGTGTATGGTATTATGTAAAAGCACTTAATTAAGCTTTTCCCATCTGTATTAACATGAAACATATAAAGAGCACAACCTCATGGGCTTATCCTGGGCTCTGGGCAATTCTTGGTAAAATCTATTCTAGTTCATTAGAAGAAATAAGTCATTTGTAGATTTCAATACTTTATTATTTGGCTACTAGCGTGATAAACACAAAACTAGTGCTCCAACCCTACTGATGGATACTGGTGAAATATCTGGATTATTCTTAAGTTAACTTTAGCATGTATTGCTATCTAATTATCTAAAAAGATACGCTAATTAATAATAACACAAATAAACTTATAACAAGTAAAAAAAAAACAAAGTAAAAATAAATAAATAATATTTTTTTTTTTGGAAGGGGGGGCCAGGGCTGGGTCTGAACCCGCCACCTCCAGCATATGGGGCCAGCCCATTACTCCTATGAGTCACAGGTGCCACCCCAATAAATAAATTTTTAAAAAGAAAAAAAATAATAATGATAGCAGCTAACATTTTTTAATACTTATACTGTGTGTTGGGTACTATGTTAAGTACTTTAGATACATTAATTATTTAACTTTAATCCTCAAAATAGCTTTGAGGATTAAAATCCATATTATCCATATTATCATATTATCCATATTATCCATATTATCCATATTATCATCATTTCATAGATAAGAAAAATGGCATTAGAGAATTTCAGTAACTATCCAAAGCCATTCAGCCTATAAAGATGAAGATGCATCACTTAACAATGGAGATCCATCCTAAGAAGTGCACTGTTAAACGATTTTGTTACCATGTTAACATGATAGAGTTTACTTACACAAATCTAGATGGTGTAGCTTACTACATTCCAAGGCTATATAGCATAGCCTATGCTCCTAGGCTACAAAGTTGTACAGCACATTACTGAATGCTAGAGGCAACTCTAACACATTGTTTAAGTATTTGTGTATCAATCTATCTAAACATATCTAAGCCTAGAAAAGGGAAAGTAAAAATAGAGTATAAAAGATTTTTTAAATGGATTGGGCACCATGGTTGACGCCTACTATCTCAGAGCTTTGGGAGGCTGAGGCAGGAGGGTTCAAAACCAGCCTGAGCAACACTGTGACTCTGTCTCTACCAAAAAAAAATTAGCTGGCATGGTGGCACACCTGAAGTCCTAGCCACCTGGGAAACTGAGACGGTAGGATTGCTTGAGCCTAGGAATTTGAGGTTAGAATGAGCTAGGACTGTGCCACTGCAATCCAGATAGCCTGAGCAAAAGAGCAACACTCTGTTTAAAAAAAAAAAAGGTAATAACTGAACCATAAATGGAGCTTGCAGGACTAGAAGTTACTTTGGGTGAGACAGTGAGTGAGTAATGAGAAAATATGGAGGCCCAAGATATTACTATAGAGCAGCAGTTCTCAACCTATGGGTGGTGACCCCTTTGTAACAATGAAAATACATCATGGCATTAGGAAGGTTGAGAACCACTGCTATAGAGTCAAGGGTATCCAAACTGCAGCTTGAGGGCCACCTGCTGATTTTATGAGGACTTCTTTTGCTCATCTGTGGTGTTAGACATCATGAGAAGTATGCACAGATAATTGCTAATCAATTGTAGTTAGTGTATTTAATGTGTAGAAGACAACTTTCATTCTTCCAATGTGCAGCTATGAAAAAAAAAGTTGGATACCTCTATGACATTACAAACACTGTACATTAAGGCTACACTAGATTCATTAAGAAATATTTTTCTTTCCTAAGTAATAAACTAATTTTAGCATACTATAAATTTTAACTTTGTAAGTTTTTTTAACTTTTAGACTTCTGTCATAACACTTAGCTTAAAAAACACAAAAACAATGGATAAGTATACAAAAATATTTTCTTTATATCCTTATTTTATAACCTTTTCTACTTTCAATTTTTTTTTGCTTTTTAATTTTTTTATTAAAAACTAAGACACACCCACATACACATTAGCTACACAGGGTTAGAATCACTGATATCGGTTATCTTCTACCTCCACATCTTATCTCACTAGAGCAGTGGTTCTTATCCTTCCTAATGCTGCGGCCCTTTAATACAGTTCTTGGGGGTTGTGACCCACAAGTCGAGAACCGCTGCACTAGAGCGTCTTCAGGGGCAGTAAATAACACACAGAGCTGTCATCTCTTATGATAGCAATGCTTTCTTTTGGAAACCCCCCCGAGGAACCTACCTGAGGCTGTTTTACACTAACTTCATGTTTTGGGGGATAGTTTTTGAGACAGTCTCACTCTGTAGTCCCAGCTAGAGTGCAGTGTAGTTCTCACAGCAATCTTGAACTTCTGGGCTCAAGTGATTCTCTTCCCTCAGTTTCCCAAGTAGCTGGAACTACAGACACCTGCCACAAAACCCAGCTAGATTTTTCTATTTTTAGTAGTGACAGGGTCTCGCTCTTGCTCAGGCTGTTCTCGAACTCCTGACCTCAAATGATCCTCCTGACCCTTAACTTGTTTTTTGAGGAAGTAGAAGGAACGCTCTAAAATAACAATTAAAAGCATAGTAAATACTAGGCCACCATTAAACAATATATACATGTGAAAGAATTTAACTTGCATAGCCTAAACCTACTAAAATAATACAAGACAACAGAAATTTTTCAGCTCCATCATAATCTCTGGGACTGCTACTGTATGTGGTCAGCCACTGACTGATACATCATGCGGTTGCATGACTAGACAGATCAAGCCAGACGTAAAGCCTCTGCTCTTCATCACGATGCTATACCACTTCAACTTCCATGGTTCTGTATGTTTGGGTTTTCTCCTGTTATATTTCCTGAGTTCTACGAATAAAA
Organism: Loris lydekkerianus; assembly: GCA_963574355.1. NCBI lineage: Eukaryota > Metazoa > Chordata > Mammalia > Primates > Lorisidae > Loris > Loris lydekkerianus. The sequence continues at coordinate 25,466 of CAUYPK010013685.1, read as the reverse complement.
TTTCTTATAGTTCAATACTTTTTGAAGTTCTTAGTTACCTTCTCCATGGTGGTCCAGGCCTGACGTAATGGTGTTGTGAAACAGTTAGGGAGTGGTCCCCCTTCCCTGCAGATATTGGATTCAATTTCTAATCGTACAACATCATCAAATCCAAGAGGATGTGTGGCTTGGAGGGAGAAGTACCTATGGTAGAAAGATAGCTAAAGTAAAAACAAACTCCATAGCAAGTGTAAGCAACTTTTAGCACCTACTGCAGAGAATCTCATATGGGGTTACTTAGTCGGCAGACCTAAACCACAGAGCTAAGTGATGACAGCCCTGCTCTAACCTGTATTTATTCTCCCTTCCCCAAGGATACCTGGGTCAACTTGCTACCTCCCTATCTGCCTGCCGACCATCCTTAGCTCTTGCCCAGCCAGCTCTGCTGTTCAGACCTGTGAGAGTCACACTATAGTGGAGGCAGATTTAATGGGCACCTATTCTCTGGTCAGGACTCGGTAGAAAGAAATTGATTTACAAGAAAATAAGGTGTGGTCATTTCTGCCTAAGAGAGCAGAAAAGATCAACGCCCCAGAGACAATGACAACATAACACAAAACAATGAGGCACAAGCAATAAACACAGAGGAATTCAGAACAAAATGGCACAGAGGATGAAATGGATTGAGTTGATGTATCTGCGTAGCATTAATAGGACTTCTGATGATTTGATGTGGAAAGAAAATGGAGTGATTAATTTGATAATTCAAAGAATTCTAACTTGATGGGATGTACTGTAGCTAGTGTTTTGATAAGCTGATAATGACAGTGGGAGGATTTACGTGTGCTTTCCTCTCAGCACTCCAGGGGCATCTATCTCCTATTTGTGACAGAAATACAGAAAGGCTGATGGTGTATGATTGCGATGATGCATTCATAAGACACAAAAACAAACAAGGATTTATAAAGTCAAGTTTGGTATAGTGAACTTGGCAAAAACAACAGTGCCAGTGGGATGTCATATAGAAATCTTCATTTAAAAATGGCTCCCAGCGTGAAAATAGGATCCAGAGGGAAAACATGGTCTGTGCTCTGTGTGGTTACAGCCAGGACCCTCGTAGTGCTATTTTGTTCCACATTAAAGAAAACCTTTTTTTTTTTTTTTTTTTTTTTAGACAGAGTCTTACTCTGTCACCCTGGGTAGAGTGCTGTGACATCATCATAACTCACAGCAATTTCAAACTCTTAGGCTCAGGTGATCCTATTGCCTCAGCCTCCCAAGTAGCTGGACTATAGGCACCTGCTAGACAACATCCAGCTAGATTATTTATTTATTTGGCAGTTTTTGGCCAGGGATGGTTTTGAACCCACCTCTACTGGCATATGGGGCAGGCGCCCTACTCCTTTGAGCCACAGGTGCCACCCAGATTTTTCTATTTTTAGTAGAGATGGGGTCTCCCTCTTGCTCAGGCTGGTCTCTGAATTCCTGAGCTCAAGAGATCCACCTGTTTTGACCTCCCATGTGCTAGGATTATAGGGGTAAGCCACCTCACGTGGCCTAAAATCAGTATTTTCGTAACAAAAAGTGAGTCTCCTATATTGTAATGAGTAAGCTGATTTGAATTTTCAGACCAAATTTTTAAATGTACACTCTTGATATTTCAACATCCATATATTCACAAGTATATGATACCACTAAATAGAAGATTAAAAGACTGCATTCCAGTTCAAATTCTGCCATTAACTTGTCCTGTGACTTTGAGAAAATCATTACCTCTTTCCCTTTATCCACAAAATGGGGAAATCAGACTAGAATGCTAATCTGGCTATTCATCAGAATTACCTGGCATGTCTTCTAAAAATAAAAAATCCTGGGTCATCTCTCAAACTGCTGAGTCAGAATCTCTTAAAGGAGAACTGGAAGTCTATTTTTAATAGGTTGCCAGGTGATTCTGTTGCAGATGGCTGGGCACGCACCTGCAGACAATGTTCAGGGCCACTGGCCTAGATGCTCGGTTCTCTTCCAACCCTAACATCCATGAATTTTTCTCCATTCTCAAGTTACTCCCTTACCACTTGCTTGTGGATCCAAACAACAAATTACTATTCTTTACAGAGTATGAAAAGTTAAATTAAAAACAACACTTGTTACAGAGCTGGCTGCAGTGGCGTCACTTGCCTAAACAGATATTTTCAATTCTGTTCCCTGTAAGATTTTTTTCAACATTTTGTTTTTAGTAAAAACTAATGAAAAACTGTTAACATAATTCATTTAGTAATGTGGCCAAGCAGATTTGCAACAGAAAATAGGATACACCCATACACAGATATTCAAGGCCCTTTACAATCCATTCCAATTAGTTTCATCTTCTTTTACATTCCCCACACCTTCCATTATCCAAACTCAAGTTTCTTGAAATTACCTCATTCCCTAAGTTACTACGACTTTGCTTGTGCCAATGCCTTTGCCTAGAATATTCTTTCCTGCCTTCTCTGGTTAGCAAAATTCAATTCATTCTTCAGGATCCAAGTCAAATCTCTCCTCTGGGAAATCCTCCCTAAACACCTCACTGCCATCCTGCTTGAGACACACACACACACACACACACACACACACACACACACACACCCCTCCCCTTGTCCCAGCAGACACTTTTGCTCTAAGAACATACAAAGTATACAGATACCATGCTCCCTGCGAGCTCCCTGACAGCAAAGACAGTTTATTCATCTTAACTTACACAGTGTGTATCAAACCCTCTAATTATCTGAGTGATGAAACATGTCAGTAAAACTCACTTGTCATAGAGAATCATAGCGTCACTCTGGGCCTCCTGCCCATCATACTGGCCCTTTTTGGCAGCGAGCTGAGACTGGAAGTTATCTGCTGCCAACCAGAACTGTAAGATATTCACTGCATCCTCCTTTTCCATGTACTAGGAAGGAAAGACACAAAAGGAAAAATGAGACTCCAAACAGATTTTTCTCACAATTTCTAGTCTATAACCTCCAAGTATTCAACTATAGGACATAAGCAAAAAGTGATCCACTTCTTCAGTCAGCAGGTGTTACATTCATTTGAGAATGAAAAGTTTTAAATATTTTATAGAAAAAAAATGCACAATTGACCACAAAAAACCACCACATAGTTGGATGCAAACTTCAGTAATCTAGAGTAAAAATTACACTAAACTGGATTACTAGTTCCTCACCAGCAACATACAAAGAATAAACTAACCACACCAAATTTTTTACACTGATCATTCTCACCATTCCATGAGGAAAATTAACCTAAACAAATTACTGATTTAATTTACAGCAAAGAAAGGAAGTGAAAAAACAAAACCACTGTATTCTTGTGAAGAGGCAGAATTCAAGGGTACAAGTCACAGCTCTTCTTTACTTAGTAGTCATTTGCTTTACAACCAAAGACTCTCACTTGCTGAAGCCTGACAGATAGCATTATAGTAAACTGTACACCTTGAAGAGATAAATACACACATTGTTTGCTGCAAATCCTTCACTGGGCAATCCTATCAAGCAGCTAAATTTAAAATGATGAGAATAGGAAAAAAAAATTTACTATTTTCTCTCTTTTAAGTCTGGTCTGAAAACATCCGTACAGTGGAATCAAGTATCAAATTCTGTGGTTTTAAAATAACTCCAAACAATTAAAAACATCATTCTCTTATAAGCAGTATGCTTTTCAAAATGAATTATTTTTGCACTGAATTTTCATGTTCTCTTCAATCTATCATTAACATACTCCTGCCATTTGAAATACCTTAAAATAATAAATCCTTTTAGAAATTAGTTGTCTCTTCTGTGTTATTTTCTATTGACAAGGCCCCAGCATTTATAGTTTGGAGGCTGGAATGCTCTAATAAGAGTGTGAAAGGAAATGCAGACTTTACCTCAGAGAAATAAAAGAGGGCTGACTCACAGAAGAGAATGTCAGCCAGGTAAACAGTTCCACTGGTCAGCACTTCAATCTGGTATTTACAGAAATGGTGACTTCGCAGAAACTCACTAAAGTGCCTGCACATGGACAAAAAGGGAAAATTTGAGGGAGCAACCATGGAAAGAGCTTATGTGGGAAAAATACACTCCTTCCATGCTGTCTCGGTTACAGCTTAAAGGCCTATGTCAACACTACCTTCCTTCCCATGGTGTTTCTGATTGCTTTACCTGTATGTAACCTCCTGTGACTTTGTAGCTCTTCTCTGACATTTAACTTATACTACCTCATATTACAGTAACTAAAGAATATGCCCCGTATCTTTTATTAGGCTGTAACTTCCTTCAAGGTAGGTCCTATACCTGTGCCTTGGACAGAGTATCCTTTTTAATAAAGATTAAATGAAAGAGTGAATACTTAGCTTTTTTTTTTAAGGGTATGCAACAGTAATTAATCTAAAAAACTCCAGAAACAGTTTCAACGAATAGATGTGGATTTAGTTACAGTATTCATTAAACTGAAAGCATGAACTAACAGATTAGGATATCCATCTGAAGATATGCATTATTTAAATAATTAAATCAACTGTAATAGTCACAATCACTACAGTCTTATTCACCCCCAAAGGATTTTGCAACTACAAATTCTTTTAACTTAGGAAAATTAACATTACAAATGAAAACACTGTTATTTTTAATGATTCACATAATTCATATTTAAAAGAAACTATTAACCAAGACAGTTACAGAGTACTCCTACATGGTCTTACAAATATTCAAAATATTTAAATCCTCAAAGATACTTTGCTTTTAGTTGAGTGAAGCCCATTCTTAATCCTGAACTCAAATTCCCAAGAATGCAAAATTTGAAAATATGAAACTAACTTACTCTTGCTCCATTGCACTAAAGACTATGGACTGTGCCAAAACAAAACAGTTGGGATCTACCTGTCCATCTTCTCCACAAATCTTTGCTGTAAAAGAAATAGTAATTAAATTTCTGCTAAATTCAAACCATACACATTAGTGAATCAAATTAGGAGATAATAGCAAAGGGATATAAACTAGAAAGTTTTACATAGAACTAAAAGAAAATACAGGTAATAGCTGATCTTGAGGTTAAAAAAAGTCCTTTAGAACATATAGATAAAAGCAGAAATCAAGAGTTAACAACATAAAATTTATTTCTATAACATTAAAACCACCCCAGAACAAAATAAAAAGGCAAGCAGAAAAAAAAATTGCAGCATGTATGGTAACTAAAAGATTACTATCCTTAAAATACCAGAAGTTCTTACAAACTATTAAGAAATGCCCTAAAAGAAAAATAAGCAAAGGATCTTTTAAACATAACCCACAGAGAAGAAGCATAAAATGTCCAACATGAAAAGACACATATGGGCGGGGTGCAGTGGCTCACACCTGTAATCCTAGCACTCTGGGAGGCTGAGGTGGGTGGATTGCTTGAACTCACGAGTTGGAGACCAGCCTGAGCAAAAACTGAGACTCCCGCCTCTACTAAAAATAGAAAAACAGAGGCAAAAGGATCGCCTGAGCCCGAGTTGGAGCTTGCTGTGAGCTATGACAATGGCACTCTACCCAGGGCAATAGCTTGAGATTCTTTCTTTAAAAAAAAAAAAAAAAAAAAAAAGATATATATACTCACTAGTAATCAAATAAAATAGATTAGAATAAGGAGGTACCCTTTGTCTAGTAAAATGGCACAAAGTTGTTTAAACAATACATAGGTGTAATTGTTTAACAATACCCAAGCTTGAGCAAGGGCGCTGGGAAAATGTACACATAAACTGGTACAACTGCTCTGGAGAGCAATCTGAATTTCTAACACAGCTTTAAAAACAACCCCTTTCAATCAGTAATTCTACTTTTAGAATTATAACCTACAGAATTATGGATTTGTGAAAAGATTTATCTATAACAAGTACTATCAAAATACTATTGGTAGAAATTTTAAAACATGAAGTAATTAAGATGACCGGAGTACACTGGGTTGCCAAATCCATTCAGTTCTCTGTCTTCATCTTACTTATCAGCATCACTTAATATCTTTCATCAGTCCCTCCTAATAACATTGTTCTCTCCTAGCTTCCAAAAAAAAAAAAAAAATACTCTCTTGATACATGGTTGCCCTGACAAGGCCTTCTCAGTGGCTGTCACTTCTAAATCTGCTTTGCCTGTTTTTCCTCATCTGCCGGACTGTTAAGCACATCCCAGGACATCCCTATGTGTCTGGTCTCTCTCATTGCATTTGCTCCTATGGTTATGTTGTCCAGTCTCATCATTCTAAATCCATGTATATGCTGATGCCTTCCAAACATGCCATCTCCAACCTGGGAGCTATGTCATGAAATACTAATTCCAATGTCCAACTGCCTACCTGACATTCAACCATTTGGATATCTAAAACGAAATCCCTGATTCTCCCCGTAAGCCATTACTACCACAGTCTTTCTCATCTTATAAATACCAACACTACTACTCCAAGGTATTCAGTTTTCTTAAAAAATGGAGTCATACTTGATTCCTTTTTTCCTCATACCACTCATTTCCAAACCATCAGCAAATTTTGTCACCTGCACCTTCAAATTATTTTTTAAATTTCACGACTTTAAGAATCTGTGGAATAGAAGTGGCAGTGAAAGCATAGTTTCTGGATCATTCTGAACCCTCACATAAGAACAGAGTACTCAAATAGCAGTATCAAAAACCCCAAGAGTAACATTATAGCCAAACTAGGAAGGTTGAGATACACAGTAATAGCAAAAGTAAAGTCTCCTTTGAACAAAACTCACTTGAAGTATAGCTCTATTAAAATATTCCAACAGCAAAAGAGGACAGGCAGGATTCAAAAGAATGAGGTTCAAAGAGGAAAAGTTGTAGCAGCCCGTACAGCGTATGGCTGGGAGGAGTGAGAGTTGTAAGTAACACCTGTAGCTCAATAATGGCACACCTTGGTGAAAAGGGCATGAGGGGGGATTTCACTCTCCTAACAAGCATGAGAAAGCTCACGAATTGGCAGTCTCTACACCTGTGGTATTGAGAGGCATGAGATCAGCCTTATATTAGGCTGGAGGAGCAGGCAGTCAGGAGCGCATATTCTACCACAGACCTGCTTACTCTCACTCTGTCACTTCTCCTGCCAGCAGAACACCAGCATGGCGTCTCTCTGCTTAAGATCACTAAGCTCTGCTAAAGACTAAGATCTATTCTAAGACTACTTCACCCTCAAAGACTATTTCTCTCTCCCTGTCAGGTAAATAGCCCTCAGGCACTTAAGAGCAATTGTTCCTGAGCTAGGTAGCATAGCAGTCTGCATCCGGAACCTAGATAAGTCGGGGCTGGAGACCAACCAGTCTGGGACCCTGACCAGTGGCAATGACAAAAAGAAACTTTCTTAAAGACATATGAGTAATTAACATTCCAAAATGCATAATAATAGACACTAGGATAGAAATTCATCTCCCTTGTTAATAAATGTCATCAACTTGATCCTTCCCTCCTGGAACTACATCATTAATTTGATTAAGTAGAGAAAAACACAAGTGCAGTGACATCTCATTTTTAAATGTTTTATTTGGCTTAGAACTCTTTCCTCCTTTTTTTCTTACCCCAGACAGCTTTGTTATTAATTGGAACAGACTTCCAAAGGAATCAGTAGCCAACCAATGCCTCAAATAACCAAACCCTAATCAGAGCTCCCTAGTTGCATTACAATGGAAATTTGTTTTAGGCAAGTCTGCAAGATGATACAGCAAATTCCCACATAAAAATAAAGCAACTATATAGAAAAAAACCCAAATCCTATAGAAACATCTGTTAATAAAGCTAAGTGAAAAGGTATCTCCACCACCCCCTAAATATGCAGATGGGAACAACCCTATGTTCAAAGGGGCCTATGTGGGATAAAGGAAAATGTGGGCAGTATCTGATGGACCCCAAAATAACTAACAGGTGTTCCCTGGAAAGTATCATGGTCCAATTTAAGAACATAGCTGAGACTAGAAGGGGTCTTGGTATGTGCAGTAATGAGTGTATAAAAAGTATCTACAGTAGGGACTGAAGAAGTCCCACACTGGCATGCATCTGCTAGGAGTGGAATAACATGCTTTATTTCATAAATTTTTGTTGAATAAAAATATAAAATTTAGTACTAGAACTTGTGGGAATATACTAAATATTTGTTAAATGTATAAATGAGCCACTTTTATCTGTGAATATAGGTCCACTTAAGGTCTTCCTAAGGAAACACAGTAAAAGCTTTCACATTTACATTTTATTATGATCTACAGAGAAACATATTACTGACTTAGTATACATATACATGTAAGTGAGTATATAATGGAAACAATTCCCTGAAATGTTTGTTTGCCTTTATTACTCTGAAATGCTTTGATTTTTCTCTTCTAGTAAACTTTTTGTGGCAGGTAGGTGAGGACGTAAGAAAAGGCTGGTCCCATACTGCAATATGAAAAACATTGCCAATATAGAGCACAGTAGAAAAGATGCAGGGGTCTAATTTTAAATCCTGATTCTGCCAGAATTGTGCTCCCTTGGACAAAAATGTTTCAGTTTCCTTAAGTACAAAATAGTAACTGTATTTACCTTACAAAGTTCTTTAGAAAAGTAAATGAGTTTATCCATGGGAAGTGCTTAGAATATTGTCTGGGACATAGTGAAAGTTCAATAAATGTTTGCTATTTATTATTCTTGCTGTTATTCAGGTCAAAGTCAAAGAATGTGGGTCCAACATATAAAAGAAACTTTTTAAGGGAGCTACAACTAGATACAGTAGAACCTCCATAGTCCACCACCTCCCTATATTAACTGTGTCCTTAAGTTGACCCAATTTTCACAGACCAGGCATGCACCACATGCGCCAGTCCTGCTGGCCTGCTTCCCTATGTTAACCACCTCTGTGCATCAAGCAGTTGGTTATAGTACCGTGGGTGGTCAATCAGTAGAGGTTTTACTATTCTGAAAGTATTCTGAAAACAGACTAGGAAGGGAACTGTTACATTCATGTTCATAAAAAATTATCCTAATCAATAACCAGAAATACTTTTTTTGGCCACAACTTCTAGCACTGCTTACCTATGATGTCATTTCTCATTGCTTCTGTAATTGGTATTGGTTTAGCAGCATCTGGTGATATATATTTGGTAAAAGTATTTACTGCATCTTGTTCTATACCTGCAAGGAAAAAAGAGGACAACTTCAAAACTCAAAAAGCAACTTGTCCCACAGTAATGAACTACATTCATGAATAGCAGAGTTTTGTTTGCAGTGAGCTCTTTATATAAAACAAGTTGCCATCGTGAGACTGCTTTTTCACTGGTTTGTGGAACACAAGAGTCATGTGTGCATTCTCCCCTCCACTCCCTTTATGACTAGCAACCTCCATAACAGCCCTCGTTTATGTATGTTCTCTTTCCACGGCTCTTCTCCAAAGTCCCAACTTGAAGGATTTGCATGGTAATGTAACAGCAGGAATACAAAAGCTATTTCTAAATCTACATTTAAAATACTTTACAAAATTACTGCACGTACATGATGAATACATTCATTGGATCTTTTAGTCTTGGGACTTCTTTGCTATCATAAAAATTAATGAGGGGGCTAAAGAGCTTCAGCTTATGTCTGGTTGTATCTATAGATATTAAGGTATTAAAAATTTAAATGAGAAGAAATTACTGATTCAGTTAAAATCAACAACAGCACATCTTTACATGTCAAGATAAACATTTTTTATTAAAAGTACCTACTTTTCTAAATGAAAAAATTAGTGAGGACATTGTTTTCTATTTTTGCAACTCTTACATTTGTCTCAGTAGTAAACCACTGGATTCTGACATCTGCTTTGACATTCAATCACATGCTGTGCTGTTTAAGGCTGAAGTATATATTAAGAAAATCTGGCCTCCCAGACATGTAGCTGGGAGAAGCAGTATTTTAATAGCTTTTTGAGATAATTGTGGTTATGACACCAAAATTTGACAAAAGGCGGTTTCTTAAAGGTCAGTTAGAATGTATAATCTGAAACCACGTATTATAACTTTTCATATTGTTACATTAATATTAATTACTCTATCTCCCATGCTTAATGGATCTTTTACTCATGAATGATTATATAACATCATGTATTTTTCATGCTGGGAAATATCAGCACCCTGACTCACACAGATGTTTCTATGTTGATACATCTCACCAAAACTCAAAAACCAAAACACCACCATTAATACCAAAAACAATCTTATCAGAATACTTTTTAAAGATGTCAATACACGTGGTGATAGAGAGAAGTTTTCCTAAAGTCTAATTTTTCGCTAGAAAAGTTTGAGGTTTGAATTTTATCACTGGACAACAAATACTGTCAGCTGTTTTCCTTGAAGTGATAAGCTCATTCATTCATTTCCAAAAAAATGTCTGCCAAATATTCAAATAACCAGAGTTTATTGATTAGTCAAAATGATGTTACTAAAAAAAGCAGGCTACGCATGATGTTTTTCACTCATAACCCAGCACTCTGGGAGGCTGAGGCGGAGGATCACTGGAGTTCCGGAGTTCCAGACCAGCCTGAGCAAGAGTGAGATCTCTACTAAAAGCAGAAAAATTTGCCAGGCATGGTGGTGCACACGTGTAATCCCAGCTACTTGGAATTCTTCTGCCAAGGCAGAAGAATCACTTGAGCCCAGGAGTTTGAGGTTGCTGTGAGTTATGATGATGCCACTGCACTCTACCAAGGGCAACGAAGTGAGACTCTACCTCAAAAAAAAAAAAAAAAATACAAAATGAAATAAAATAAAATAATTAAAAAGCAGCCCATTGAGCTCAATATCAACTTGCACTCATGCTTTTCTCTGAGACAACTATACTTCAGTATGCAGAAGTACTTTATGCATAATTCCCACTTGATCACATATTAAGGAGACATGTACTCAAAATTTCAGAACTAATAAAATTAATTATTGCTCCAAAAACATCCTTAAGTGAAATTGGCATTTATCTTTACTAGGAATATGTGACAACAAACAATACAATGAACACTAGCATAATTTGCTCCAACATCAGCAGATTTTCCCCACTTCTGCTTTTGGCACTATGATTACAAACATCAACAAGTTAGTAATACACCACCTTAGAATTATTGTGGAACAGTTTAGATCTCATGGACCCTCTTGAAAAAGTATAAGGGAACCACATTCTGGGTTAACATAGTAGATTATTATTCCCATTTTTATCAAAAACAAAATTTATGTACAAAAAAGTAAAATACCTCATTTGAGTAAAGAAAGTGTGGATGTGGAGTAAATGCATAGGGTTTCTGTATGTGATTGAAGTTGAGTTGTTACAAGTACAAACTGTTAGATTTTATGTAAGCAGAATGGTAGCCACAAAGAAAATATCTAGAAGACAGATGAAAGAAAGTAAGAAAGGAATCAAAGCATATCACCATTAAAAGAAAATCAACAAAACACAAAGGAAGTCAGCAAAAGGGAGACAAAAGAACTACAAGACAGAAAACAATTAACAAAATGACAGTAAGTCCTACCCTATCAATAATACACTAAATGTAACTCAATTAAACTCCCTAATCAAAAGATAGAACCATTGAAAGTATAAAAGAATAAGACCTAACTATATACTATAAGAGACATAAATCCTTTAGATTTTAAGGACACACATATGCTGAAAATGATAGGATGACAAACGGTAACCAAGAGAGCCATATACGTATCAGACAAAACTGATTTTTAACTCAAAAACTATCACAAGACAAAGCAAGGACATGATATAATGATAAAAGCTTCCTCCACAGGATGATGTAACAATTACAAATGTATAGGCACCCAACATCAGAGAATCTAAATGTATAAAGCAAACATTGATAGAACTGAGAGGAAGAATAAACAGCCATACAATAATAGTAGGAAACCTCAAGACCCCACTTTGAATAATGAATAGAACCACCAGACAGAAAATCGTTAAGAGAACAAAGAACATCACAGACCAAACAAACCTAACGGACGTCCATGGAACACATCTGCAGCAGACATATACACACAGACACAATGGTAGCAGAATACACATACTTCTATAACATGCACAGAATATTCTCAGGGATAGATCACATGTTAGGTCACAAAACAGGTCTTAAAAAATTTAAGGAGACTGAAACTATAGCAACAAGGATCTTTTCAAAACCTAATGGACCAAAATTAGGAATCAATAGCAGAAGATGAAAAATTCAACATATATAAAAATTAAACAACATAGTCTTAAATAACCAGTAAGTGAAAGAATAAATCGAAAGGAAAAATGAAGCTCGTTCAAGTGCAGTAATGTTTACAAAAAGGAAATCAGAAAATACATTGAGACAAATGAAAATACAACATACCAAAACTTAAGGACTGCAGCAAAAATAGTACTAAAGTTGCAATAAAGAACATTAAAAAAAGATTTCAAAGAAGCAAATTTCATACCTCAATGAATTAGAAAATGAAAAAAGTAGGCCTAAATTAGGAGGGAAATAATAAAAATTAGAGGAGAAATAAACAATCAGAATAGAATGCTAGAGAAAAATTGATGAAGCTAAGTTTTTTAAGAAGATCAACAAAATTTACAAACCTTTATACTAAGAAAAAAGAACTAAATGAATAAAATCATAACTGAAAGAGAAGATATTGCAACTGCTATCACAATATAGAAGGATAAGAGGCTATTATGAACAATTATACACCAACAAATTAGATAACTTAGGAGAAATGAATAAATTACTAGAAACATAAAACCCATCAAGGCTGAATCATGAAGAAATAGAAAATCTCTAGAGACCTGTAACCAGAAAAAAGATTAATCGGTAAACAAAAACCTCCAACAAAGCAAACGCCAGAATCAGACGGTTTAATGCTAAATTCTACCAAGCACTTAGAGTTAATGCTAAGAGGTTTTTTTCAAACTCTTCCAAAAAAACTAAATTAACGTGATACCAAAGCCAGACAAACACAATATAAGAAAAGAAAATTACAAGCCAACCCTTGATAAGTAAAATACAAAAGTCCTCAATAAAATACTAAGCAAATCAACTTCAACAGCACAGTAAAAGGATCCTATACCAACCAAGTAGGATTTATTCCTGGAATGCAAAATACATAAAAATTATTTAATGTGACAGAACACATTAGTACAAAGAATAATAAAAATCACATAACTATCTCAATGAAAGCTGAAAAAGATTTGACAAAAATTAACATTATTTCATAACAAAAATCCTCACAAACTAGGAATATAAGGAAATTACCACACTGCAATGTTAAAGGCCAGATATTAAAAATGCACACCTAAAATAATACTCAATGGTGAAAAGCTAAAAGCTTTTCCTCAAATATCAGGAATAAGTGAAGGATGCTCATTCTCAGCAGTAACATCCAACACAGTACCAGGGAGTATCAGGAACAAGGGAAGGAGGCCCATTCTCACCAGGGATGAGCAACACACTACCAGGGAGTAAAAGGAACAAAGGAAGGAGCCCCTTCCTCACCAGGGACATCCAACAAAGTACCAGTGAGTATCAGGAACAAAGGGAGGAGGCCCATTCTCACCAGGGATATCCAACAAAGTAGCAGGGAGTATCAGGAACAAAGGGAGGAGGCCCATTCTCACCAGGGATATCCAACACACTACCAGGGAGTATCAGGAACAAAGGGAGGAGGCCCATTCTCACCAGGGATATCCAACAAAGTACCAGGGAGTATCAGAAACAAAGGGAGGAGGCCCATTCTCACCAGGGATATCCAACACAGTACCAGGGAGTATCAGGAACAAAGGGAGGATGCCCATTCTCACCAGGGATATCCAACACAGTACTAGTGAGTATCACAAAGGATGCTCATTTCCACAAGTGATATTCAACACAGTACTAGCTAGCCAAAGAAACGAGACAAGGAAAATAAAAAAAATAAAAAAATAAAAAAAACCATGAAAAGCATCCAAACTTGGGAAGAAAAAGTGAAGTTTGCTGTGTTAGTGGAGATGATACTGTATGCAGAAAACCCTAAAGATGACCCCCAAAAAGCTGTTATAACTAATAAATTCTGTAAAGGTGCATAATATAAAATAAACACAGAGAAATCAGTTTCTACAGAGTAATAATGAACTACCTGAAATGGAAATTACAAAAAATTCCAGTTACTATAGCATCAAAGAGAATAAAATACTTAAGAATACATTTAACCGGGGTGGTGCCAGTGTGTCAGTGAGTAGGGTGCCGGCCTCATATACCAAGAGTGGCATGTTCGAAACCAGCCCTAGCCAAACTGCAACAAAAAATAGCTGGGCGCCTAAAGAATACATTTAACCAAGGAGGTAAAAAACTTATACACCAAAAACTATAGAACACTGATGCATGAAACTTCACTACATTTGATCTTATTCAAAGGGCTGAGAAGCAATGATGAAAACATTTTCAGAGTCTCCCTTGGTAGAGTGCTGTGGTATCACAGCTCACAGCAACCTCAAACTCTTGGGCTTAAGTGATTCTCTTGCCTCAGCCTCCCAAGTAGTGGGGACCTTCAGTGCGTGCCACAGTGCCTGGCTATTTTTTCTTTCTTTCTTTTTTTCTTTTTTTTTGTGGTTGTCATCGTCATTTAGCAGGCCTGGGCCAGGTTTGAACCCGCCAGCCCTGGTGTATTGTAGCTGGCGCCCTAACCACTAAGCTAAGGGTACCGAGCCAATGATGATGAAAAAAATTTGAAATAGATGTAAAGACACTTGTATTCATGGATTAGAACACTTAATATTTTTTAAAATGTCCATACTACCCAAAGTGATTTGTGCATTCAATGCACTCCCTATTAAAATTCTACTGGCAGTTTTTATGTAATTCTAAAATTCCTATGGCACTCCAAAGGATTCTGAATAGCCAATCTTGAGGGGAAAAAAAACAAAGCTAGAGGCATCATGTGTCCCAATTTCAAAATATGCCACAGAGCTACAATTAATATAACAGTATAGTATAGATATAAAGATAGACAAATAGACCAATGGATTAGAATAAATAACACAGAAATAACCCATGCTTATACTGTTAATTAATCTTTAATAAGAGCACCAAGAATACATAAGAAAGGATAGCATCTTCAACAAACAGTGCTGGAAAATCTGAAACTCCACATGCAAAAGAATGAAACTGGACCTGTATTTTACACTAGACATAAAAATCAATCTAAAATGGTTTAAAGACTTAAATGTAAGACCTGAACTGTAAAACTCCTAGGGAAAAACATAAGGGGAAAATTTCACGACATTGATCTTGGCAACAATTTCTTGAATGTGATGTTAAAAATATGGGCAACGGGCCAGGCACGGTGGCTCACACCTATAACACTAGCACTCTGGGAAGCTGAGGTGGATGGACTGCTTGAGCTCACGAGTTCAAGACCAACCTAAGCAAATGCAAAAACTAAAAATAGAAAAACTTAGGCAAGAGGATTACTTGAGGCCAAGAGTTGGAGGTTGCTGTGAGCTATGATGCTACAGCACTCTACTTAGGGTGACAGCTTGAGACTCTGTCTCAAAAAAAAGAAAAAGAAAAAAGAAAAAGTACAGGCAACAAAAGCAAAAATAGGTGGGACTACATCAAAACAAAGGCTTCTCCCATGCAAAGAAAACAACCAAAAGAGTAAAATAAGCAACCTATAGAATGGGAGAAAATATTTGAAAACTACGTATTTGTAAAGGATTAACATCCAAAATGTATATGGAAATCCTACTACTTACTAGCAAAAAACCCAAACAACTCAATATAAAACAGGCAAAGGATTGGAGTTGACGTTTCTTGAAAAGATGACATACAAATGTTATCTGAGAGAAGACGTATATGAAAAGATGCTTAACGTTAGTAATTATCAGTGAAATACAAATCAACACCACAAAGAGAGATCATTTCTCACTTGTTGGGAAAGCCATTACCAAAAAAACAAAAGTAAGTAAGTGTCAGTGAAGATGTAGAAATGAATTGGAGCCTTTGTATACTGTGGCGAGAATGCAAAATGGTGAAGCTGTTTGGAAAACAGTATGGAGTTTCCCCTCAAAATTAAAAATAGAACTATCATAACGACCCAGCAATTCTACTTTTGGAAATTTATCCAAAAGCTTTGAAATAAGAATCTTTAAGAGATATTTGCACACTTATATTCATGTCTGCATTATTCACAGTAGCTAAGCTACGGAAACAACCTAAATTCCCACTGACGGATGAATGGATGAATAAAATATGGTCTGTATGTATAATGGAATATTACTTAGCCATTAAAAAGGAAGGAAATCCTGCCACACAAAACACGGAAGAATCCTGAGGACATTATGCTAAGTGAAACAAGCTAGGACAAATAGGACAAATGTTACATGATATCACATATATCAAGTATTTAAAATAGTATTCTGTTTTAAATACTCAGACTCTTTTATAAGTATTCTAAACTCATACAAGCAGAAACTATAATGATAGCCAAGAGATGGGGGAAGGGGAAATGAGTTGCTATTAAGAGATATAAAGTTTCTGTTATAAAAGGTAAATACCAGATAGAGATGTGCTATACAACACTGGGCTCCTAGTTAACAATATTGCACCATACACTTGCCCTCTGGGAGTCTAAAATGGGAGGATTAATTGAGCTCAGGAGTTCGTGACCAGCCTGGACAAGAGAAAAACCATCTCTACCAAAAACAGAAATTAGCTGGGCATTGTGGCACATACCTAGAGTCTCAGCTACTTGGGAGACTTGAGCAGTAAACTAAGATGACGTCACTGCACTCTACTCCAAGTGACAGAGCAGGACTCTGTCTGTTACCACCACCCCCAAAAAGAAAGCAGATCTCATGTATGTTCTTACTCACAATAAATCAAGCAACCAATCAACCAACCAACCGACCAATGAGAATCGAAAGGGGGGTTTAGAGAAATGTTGATCAAAGGCTAGAAAATTTCAACCAGATGAGGTAAGTTCAGATCTATTGCACAACATGGTGACTATAGTTAAAAACAATATATAGTATACTTGAAAACTGCTAAGAGAGTAGGTTTTAAATCCTCTCACCATAAAAATATGATAAATAAGTAAGGTAATAGATATGTTATTAGCTTCATTTAGCCATTCTATAATGAACATACATATATCGAAACATCATTTTGTACACATATATACAAATTTTGTCAATTAAAAATGTGTTCTTATGTTATGTAAAAAGAAAGAATTCATAAGGAAAAAGAAAATAAAGTACCAAAGTCAGGGCTAAATAAAGATCAAGTCTGGCTTTACAGCCACTATTATCCACAAGATACAAAGTTATAAAAAAAGACATGCTTTGGGAAGGGAAGTTGTGCTTGTTTGTGAATTAATCGTGTCTATAACTAGGGCCCTGATGAAAGATATCACTTGTGAAGATTTGGGGGGACTATTTTCCCTTTCCCAGATTTGTAACAATCCAAGCTAATTCCATTCTTTCAGCGAACAATTACTCTAGAAGTGGTTCTCAATCTTCCTAATGCCGCAATGTATTTTTATTGTTAAAAAAGGGTTGGGACCCAAAGGCTGAGAATGGCACAGATATTATAAGGAAATTACCAAGCAAAACAAACACATTCACTTGGCAGAAAATGTCTGTCAAAAAGCTTTATTATCAGGAGTTGGGCTGTTCCTAAATGCTTGCTTTTCCATTAATCAAAAACAGCTGCCAATCTCACATACATATACTAAGAACTTAGGTAGATACTAATGTATATTTATTTTCTGATGGATTAAACTCACTGAAAGAGGCTTGGAGACTCTTAAATATTTCATTGAGAAACACAGTTTTCTGTGGTTGACTTAAGGATAAAAGGACATTAACACATTCTTAAATGTTTTTTATAAATAATACCTTTAAAATTTTTTAACAAAAAATAGGCTAAATGCTTTGGAATAATTTCTAAAATACTCTTTAGTAAAAGAACAAAGAACAGAAAAATTGCTATGCCCTGTTTTCTTTTATTTTCTTCCTTTCTTTTTTTTCTTTTTCTTTTCTTTTTTTTTTTTTAACTGTGTGACTTCTCCATCCAAAATACTCTGTTTTATTTTTTTAAAAACATACCTTTTAGGAACTTGAGAGGCCACGTAACTGGCAAAAAGAACTTTCCTTCAAACATCTGAGTGATGTTTAAGTACTAAGTTACTCAATTTAGTATTTCAATAATTAGTTTTTTAAACTTTTTAAATGACCTTCCCTTTTAGCTGAAAATGAGTCCCTAACCACACCAAATCCTAGACACAAAATACCAACTCACTCCATGAAAAGACTGAAACTTATTTTTAAGACTGAAATTTTTAAAGAACAGCATTTTCATTAAAGTGAAAATATACTTTAAATCACCAATTTTAAAGATAAGGTCGTGGTAAGATAGTTTGAGTACACATAAATAAGTAAACTATAAAAGATAAAGTTTAAATAATAAAAGAAATTCTTCAGATTACAAACTTCACACAATGGACAAAAATTTTCCTCAATTGTTCTGTCTGTGACTATTCCATTTATTACTGAATATTTGGTATCCTGGCATATAAGTGCTTAAGAAATATTTCTTGAAGGGCAAATACTTGTTGGAAAATTTACCACATATATCACTTTTTATTTTAAATTGATAGCAACATCATCATGAAAAAAATTGAGATCAGAAATTGTTAGGCAGACAGAAGATGTAAGATGATATAGACAGCGTAAAGCAGAGCAGGTAATGAAAGGAACTCAGGCTCCATCACACGGAACATAAGGGACAGGCCTACTCCTGAAAGACCAGGAGACAACCAGGTAAGTAGCTAGGAAGAAGCATATGTACCAGATAACGAAAAATTAGTAAATTTATCAAAGTCAGCTCAGAAGAAATCATTTTGTTAACTCCCATCTCTTTGTATAAAGCAGATCCCAAAACCAAATCTTACTATTTATATACATGTGAGTACAAAACATCAGTATGTCGGGGGGTGGAGACAAGATGGCTGACTGAAGCCAGCTTTCCACAGAGGCTCCCATCCAGAAGGAGACTTAAAGGACAGAAATTTAGCAAGTAACCTGGCGGATTAGAGCTCCGGCAACAAAGAAGGTTGAAGAACGCACATCAACCCCTGCTGAGGCAAACTGCAACCCCAAGGATACAAACAAAAGGTACAAAATCCATCACCAAGCGGACAGGAGTCCCCTCCCCCATGAGAACGTCTCAGAGTACCCCATAAATAGGAGTCCCCTCCCCCATGAGAACGTCTTGGAGTACCCCATAAACAAACGAGCAGAGTTCAAAAGTCCTCCCATTATACTCCACAGGAAAGACCCTCAAAAAACTGGACCTACTTCCCCTACTAGGGTGCCATGGCATTCAACTGTGTAAAACTATATATATTCTCTACCCGCAATTCTGAGCTCCCAGCACTTCCCTCTACTCTCACTCTGACGTCTGGAGGCCCAGCCCACAGGAGTCCAGATTCTTGGGTGATTTCTCGAGGGGTGTAAACATGGCCTGGACTTCAGCTGGTCAGTGCTGATTCTGTGGCACAGGAGTGAGGAGAGGATGGTTGGCTGAGAGGGAACCACCCCGGAGCGGTGGTGCCCTGAAATGCAGGGCAGCAGCCATTTTTGGCAAGAATAGGGCTCACGTCTAGATATTCTGGAGTCACACCCCCTGTCTTTCTGGTCAACCAGAGGAAGCTGGGCATCTTCTCTGGTGGCAACCACCCATGGAACAGATCTGGGACGGAAACGCAGGCCCCGTGAGTAAAGAGTTTGCCTGAGGCAGTACCGGCCTGGGTGGAGGTTGGGGAGTAGAAAACGCAATCGCAGTGCCAGCTGACTCCCAGGGCAGGGCTGACTCAGAGGACTGCTTTACTGAGCCTAAGATGCACCTGGCCCCCAGGGGATCATCAGCCTAGAGAAAGGAGGGCAGGAGGATAGAACTGACAGCTAACCATGCTGCGAATACAAACCTACAGGAGCAAAGACAGGGCCTGAGGCGCAGATTCTGTGAACTCAACACAGCTTCTCTTCTGTAGGGAAATGTAGCAGGGACAGAAACAAATTCCACAAAGTTGTTCTCTTCTGTCAGTAACATCAATCAGGAGCGGGGCAAGAAATGAGCGAATACCCCCAGCATCCATCAAGCGCCCGAGGTTGCCAGGCCTCACCTCCCCCTGACGGATAGAGGCAGCGAGCAGCAGCCTGGCCGAGGAGACATAGATTTCCTTGTGATGCAGGCAGGTGTAAAACCCTGGAGTATCTGTTCACTATAGGCTACTGGGTCAAAGCCCTGCGGGGTTATCAGTGACTGGGTGTGACAGAGGTGCAAGGTGGGGAAGGAGGCATCAAACTTCCCAGATTAATCTATTTTCTGGGTGGGTCCTCTTGACCTCATGGAGCACCAGAGCAAGTCATATTTGAGTTTGTTAGCAGACCCCTGCAATCTAGTTGCCAGAGACCTTTTAAACTCCTTCACCTAAGACAGGTGCTGACTGAGTCAATTGATTTGGACCTTTTCAACTGAGCCAATCACCCGAGGACTATCCAAGTGGTGCCCTGGGTGTGTGGTGGTGAAAAGTTTTGATTTTCCTTCTCTAATTGTTGCCTTTGGGGAGCGGGGTGACTTAATTGCTGGTATTTCTCCACAGCTGAGACTTCAACCCAGAGTAACTATTTACTAGGGTCAGACAGAGACCAGCTGAACACAAGACAGAGCCACTTAGCCCCACAACACCAAAAAAGGTCCCCAGTTTCTCAGGCCGTAGCACTATACGGGTCCTTGGCAAACCTACAGGGAAAAAGTCAAACGGTGTAAAATAATCATGGGGCAGAATCAGCGGAAAAACTCTGGTAACATGAATAACCAGAGTAGATCAACCCCTACAAGGAAAGATATGGCAGATGTAACTGAAGATCCCATTCATAAACAGATAGCCAAGATGTCAGAAATCAAATTCAGAATTTGAATTGCAAACAAGATTAATAGAATGGAGGAAAATTTGGAATTAGAAATTCAAGGAGCAATTCAAAATTTAGAATTAGAAATTCGAGGAGAAATTAAAAAGTTGTCTCAAGAATTCAATGAATTTAAAGACAAAACCACAAAAGATTTTGACACACTGAAGCAAGAATTTGCAGTCCTCAAAGATCTGAAAAATACAGTAGAATCTCTCAGTAACAGAGTGGAGAAAGCAGAAGAAAGGATTTCTGACAATGAAGACAAAGCCTTTGAATGCTCCCAAATGCTCAAAGAGGAAGAGAAATGGAGAGCAATAAAGGATCATTCTCTCAGAGAGCTCTGGGATAATTCAAAGAAGGCTGATATCCGCCTCATTGGAATCCCTGAAAGTGATGAAGTGGCTTTATAAGGCACAGACGGCCTTCTCCATGAAATTATGAAAGAGAATTTTCTAGACATGCCAAGAAATTTTGAAATTCAGATAGCAGACAGTTTCAGAACCACAGCACGACTCAACTCGAATAAGACATCCCCCAGACACATCATAATTAATTTCACTTAAGTTAATATGAAGAAGAAAATTGTAAAAGCAGCCGGACGTAAGAAAACCATGACCAATAAAGGGAAGAATACTAGAACGACTGCACATCTCTCTGCTAAAACCTTTCAAGCCAGAATAGGGTCATCATTGACATTTAATCTCCTAAAACAAAATAACTTTCAACCCCGGATCCTGTATCCAGCTAAACTGAGTTTCATTTATGATTAAGAAATTAAATACTTTAATGACATTCACATGTTGAAGAAATTTGCCATAACCAAACAAGCTGATCAGGATAATCAGACCTATCCTCCATAATGACCAGCCCAATCCTCTACCACAAAAGTAAACTCACTCAGAAACTTTTGATCAAACTCCAACTTCCACAGTGGCAAAAATATTAAAAATGTCCAGTGGACTTTTGAAAACCTCGACACCCAAAATTTTACCAGACTTATCAATATTCTCCATTAATGTGAATGGCTTAAACTGTCCTCTAAAAAGGCACAGGTTAGCTGACTGGATATAAAACCTGAGGCCAGATATTTGCTGCATACAAGAATCTCATCATACCTTAAAAGATAAATATAGACTCAGGGTGAAAGGATGGTGGTCCATATTTCAGGCAAATGGAAATCAGAAAAAAGCAGGTGCTGCAATTCTATTTGCAGACACAACAGGCTTTAAACCAACAAAAGTAAGGAAAAATAAGAATGGTCACTTCATATTTGTTAAGAGTAATACTGAATATGATGAGATTTCAATTATTAATATTTATGTACCCAACCAGAATGCACCTCAATTTATAAGAGAAACTCTAACAGACATGGGCAACTTGATTTTCTCCAGCTCCATAATAGCTGAAAATTTTAACACTCCTTGGGCAGTGTCAGATAGATCCACCAGGAAGAAGCTGAGCAAAGAAATTTTAGATTTAAACCTAACCATCCAACATTCGTATTTAGCAGACATCTACAGAACATTTCATCCCAACAAACTGAATACACATACTTCTCATCAGCCCACGGTACATACTCCAAAATCAATCACATCTTAGGTCACAAGTCTAACCTCAGTAAATTTAAAGGAATAGAAATTATTCCTTGCATCTTCTTGGACCACCATGGAATGAAAGTCGAACTCAGTAACAACAGGAATCTGCATATTCATACAAAAACATGGAAGTTAAATAACCTTATGCTGATTGATAGCTGGGTCATAGACGAGATAAAGAAGGAAATTACCAAATTGTTGGAATGACAATGAAGACACGAATTATCAGACACCCTGGGATACCGCAAAGGCAGTCCTAAGAGGGAAATTTATGGCACTGCAAGCCTTCCTCAAGAGAACGAAAGGAGAGAAAGTTAACAACTTAGTGGGACATCTCAAGCAACTGGAAAAGGAAGAACAATCCAATCCCAAACCCACTAGAAGAAAAGAAATAACCAAAATTAGAGTAGAATTAAATGAAATTGAAAACAAAAGAATTATACAAAAGATCAATAAATCAAAAAGGTGGTTTTTTGAAAAGGTCAATAAAATAGATAAACCTTTGGCTAACCTAACCAGGAAAAAAAAGAGTAAAATCTCTAAATTCATTAAACAGAAATGACAAAGATGAAATAACAATAGACTCCTGAGAAATTAAAAATATCCATAAAGAATATTACAAGAAACTTTATGCTCAGAAATATGAAAATCTGAAGGAAATTGACCAATACTTGGAAGTATGTCACCTTCCAAGACTTAGCCAGAATCAAGTGGAAATGTTGAACAGGCCAATATCAAGTTCTGAAATAGCATCAACAACACAAAATCTCCCTAAAAACAAAAGTCCAGGACCAGATGGCTTCACGTCAGAATTCTACCAAACCTTTAAAGAGGAACTACTACCTATATTACTCAACCTGTTACAAAATATAGAAAAAGAAGGAAGACTACCCAATATGTTCTATGAAGCAAACATCGCCCTGATCCCCAAATCAGGAAAAGACCCAATAAGAAAAAAAAATTATAGACCAGTATCACTAATGAATATAGATGCAAAAATATTCAACAAGATCCTAACAAACAGAATCCAGCAATATATCAAACAAATTATACATCATGACAGTTGGTTTTATCCCAGGGTCTCAAGGCTGGTTCAATATACATAAATCTACAAGTATAATTCAGCACATAAACAAATTAAAAAACAAAGACCATATAATTCTCTCAATTGATGCAGAAAAAGCTTTTGATAATATCCAGCATCCCTTCATGATCAGAACACTTAAGAAAATTGGTATAGAAGGGACAGTTCTTAAACTGATAGAGGCCATCTACAGCAAACCCACAACCAATATGGTATTAAATGGAGTTAAATTGAAATCATTTCCACTCAGATCAGGAACCAAACAAGGCTTCCCATTGTCTTCACTGCTCTTTAACATTGTAATGGAAGTTTTAGCCATTGCAATTAGGGAAGAAAAGGTGATCAAGGGTATCCATATAGGGTCAGAAGAGATCAAACTTTCACTCTTCAAAGATGATATGAATGTGTATCTGGAAAACACCAGGGATTCTACTACAAAACTCTTAGAAGTGATCAAGGAATACAGCAGCGTCTCAGGTTACAAAATCAACATTCATAAATTGGTAGCCTTTATATATACCAACAATAGTCAAGCTGAAAAAACAGGTAAGGACTCTATTCCATTCACAGTAGTCCCAAAGAAGATGAAATATTTGGGAGTTTATCTAACAAAGGACATGAAAGATCTCTATAAAGAGAACTATGGAACTCTAAGAAAAGAAATAGCTGAAAATGTTAACAAATGGAAAAACATTCCATGCTCTTGGCTGGGAAGAACCAACATTGTTAAAATGTCCATACTACCCATAGCAATATACAATTTTAATGCAATCCCTATTAAAGCTCCACTGTCATACTTTAAATATCTTGAAAAAATAATACTTCATATTATATGCAATCAGAAAAAACCTCAAATAGCCAAGAATTTACTCAGGAATTAAAGGAGGAATCACACTACAGGACCACAGAATATACTATAAATCGTCAGTGATCAAAACAGCATGGTACTGGCACAAAAACAGAGAGGTAGATGTATGGAACAGAATAGAGAACCAAGAGATGAACCCAGCTACTTACCATTATTTGATCTTTGACAAGCCAATTAAAAACATTCACTGGGGAAAAGATTCCCTGTTTAACAAATGGTGCTGGGTGAACTGGCTGGCAACCTGTAGAAGACTAAAATTGGACCCACACCTTTCACCATTAACTAAAATAGACTCTCACTGAATTAAAGATAAACTTAAGAAATGAAACTATAAAAATACTAGAAGAGAGTGCAAGAAAAACTCTTGAAGAAATTGGTCAGGGTGAATATTTTATGAGGAGGACCCCCTGGGCAATTGAAGCAGCTTCAAAAATACACTGCTGGGACCTGATCAAACTAAAAAGCTTCTGCACAGCCAAGAACACAGTAAGTAAAGCAAGCAAACAGCCCTTAGAATGGGAGAAGATATTTGCAGGTATGTCTCTGACAAAGGTTTAATAACCAGAATCCACAGAGAACTCAAACATATAAGCAAGAAAAGAACAAGTGATCCCATCGCAGGCTGGGCACGGGACTTGAAGAGAAACTTCTCTGAAGAAGATAGGCGCACAGCCTACAGACATATGAAAAAATGATCATCCTTAATCATCATAGAAATGCAAATCAAAACTACTTGGAGATATCATCTAACTCCAGTAAGATTAGCCCATATCACAAAATCCCAAGACCAGAGATGTTGGCGTGGATGTAGAGAAAAGGGAACACTTCTACACTGCTGGTGGGAATGCAAATTAACACATTCCTTTTGGAAAGATGTTTGGAGAACACTTACAGATCTAAAAATAGACCTGCCATTCGATCCTGTAATTCCTCTACTAGGTATATTCCCAGAAGACCAAAAATCACAT
>CAUYPK010013684.1:0-11327 GCA_963574355.1 Loris lydekkerianus | reverse complement strand
TGGAGACTTTACCTCTTTCATGTTTACATGGATGGAGCTGGAACATATTCTTCTTAGTAAAGTATCTCAAGAATGGAAGAAAATGTACCCAATGTACTCAGCCCTACTATGAAACTAATTTAGGGCTTTCACATGAAAGCTGTAACCCAGTTACAACCTAAGAATTAGGGGGAAAGGGTGGGGGGGGAGGGAAGAGTGGTAGAGGGAGGGGGATTGGTGGGATTATACCTGCGGTGCATCTTACAAGGGTATGTGTGAAACTTGATGAATGTGGAATGTAAATGTCTTAGCACGGTAACTAAGAAAATGCCAGGAAGGCTATGTTAACCAGTGTGATGAAAGTATGTCAAATGGTCTGTGAAGCTAGTGTATGATGCCCCAAGATCATATCAACGTACACAGCTATGATTTAATAAAAAGTAAAAAAAAAAGTTCTTCTATTTTGTTAGTTCTCAAACAATTCCTACATGTTTCCATATCTGTTATCATAGTTAGACAAATATTTCTCTATTTTTATTTGAAAACAACATTACAACACTTTCTCTACCTATATGCCCTATTTGTCTTGCCGAGATACTATATTTCTTCTTCCAACTTTTACTTCACCTATATAAGTTTAAAATATGACCTTCCCTTTTCCTTGAAACCTTTCCCTTCCCACTCCTACCTTGCCCAGATGAAACTTTGTGAATTATTTTACTTTTCCTCATTTCTCCCTGTCTAGCTTGTATTTGTCTATTTCCAGACAATTTCTTTTTATCTATTTAGTTTTAATTTTGTGTTTGTATACATGTGTGTAAAGAGGGAGAGAGAGAAATGAGAAAGACGTATTTTGTTAGAGAAATCAAAGAGTGTTGCTAACCATTATTTCTTTTGTTTTTGTCCTACACTAAATTTTAAACTATTTCATTTGTCGTTCACTTAGAATCCTTTTTTGAAAATTATTTTTCTCATGTGTCATAAATTCTTGCATTTCTTCAAATGTTATGTAATTCTATCCTGACAGATGATATATCACATCTATCCTGGTTGTAAGATTCTTGACTTGGAACTACTCTTCTCATCATAAATTAGCAGATGCTATTCCACTGGCTTCAAGCTTACAAAATTACAGATAAGACATTTGAATTTTTTTCTTTATCATAAATGTTTTTCATGCCCAAAGTTAATAAAAATTTTCTTGCCTTTTGGAAGCTGGGAATTTTAAAGATCGTCTTACTTTTAATAAACTTGTCTTCTATTTCCTCCACTATTTCTATTTTGTTGCAATTGTGTTATCACTGATCTGAAAATTTTTCCTGTTTCCAGTTGCTGTACATTCTTAGACAAATTTGTCCTGTCTCTTTGGATGTCTGTATTAGCTTGGAGTCCCGCTAGAATGGTTAGCTTGGAGTCTTGCTAGAATCGGTAGTGGAGCAGGCCCTACTGCTGCAGTCCAGGAGACAGATCATCAATCATGCCAAAGTAAAATGAAGCCTTTGGACTTTCTCTTTCTCACCATACTCTCTCAGCTTCACTGCATATACTCCCCTCTTAGCTTCCTAAGCTACATCAAGTTGCAAAGTTGCTAGAAAAATCAGACATGTAGGGTCAATATTAACATCCTCTCCAAGTTTCTATAGATACCTGCAGACCTCTTCTGCTCCTTACATGTGGGTTTCCAATGTTAGTTAGAAGGAAACGTGGTTTAGAAAAGACAACCCAACTTCTCACTGATCCTCAGCCCTAAAAAAAAAAAGAATTGTCTGTTTGGATTCTTGGATTGTCTGAATTTAGTAGTTACT
Source organism: Loris lydekkerianus (assembly GCA_963574355.1). NCBI lineage: Eukaryota > Metazoa > Chordata > Mammalia > Primates > Lorisidae > Loris > Loris lydekkerianus. The sequence continues at coordinate 9,543 of CAUYPK010013684.1, read as the reverse complement.
ATATATATCAAGATATATATGTCAATATTAAAATTGTTTAACAAGTATTTTAAAAAGGAAAATAAAATAAAATAAAATAAAATAAAATGTCATTAAAAAAAAGTTTTCAGAAGCTATTTTGCTGTTGTGAAGCTGATATTTTGGAATTAGTGTGGATAGATTCAGTCCCTGTGAATCTCTGTTTACATAACTTTACTTATTTGTGTTACTACCTAAAAGAGCATTGGATTATTTGGTGACCTCTTATTGAAGCTACTTTCCAATATACATTTCTAAGGGTGATTATCTGTAAGTAAAATATTATATAAACTTCTCTCATGCCTATATGTAAGGACAGAATGAAGAAAAACTATGTATGTGTAATATGTTACATAAACCTGATAACTAATTTATGGTTAAGTCTTAGTGGCTTACTCTGTACAACAGAGTCAATGTCTCCTATCTTAGAGAGTTATGAGAGTCATGGGGTGTGTTGGAGACAACAGATCTAAAGTGGGATGGCTCCAAGGTGGCTCTCAATAGATGTTGACTGTTTTTCATCGTCATTTATATTAGCATAAATCACAATGATATGAGGCAAATCAGTTCTGCACAGTTATACTCCCAGTGATTGTTAGAACATTTAATTGATACTTAAATATTATTGTGTATTGGGTCATATTTGGTGAAGTCAAGGTTTTAGTTCTCCAAGGTTTGATGCTTATGTTAAAGAATATGAATGTCAAAACAGTCAAAAAAAAGAATATGAATGTCTACTTTAGAAGCTTCCAGATTATTAGTTACAGAATAAAAGTCAATATTTTGGGATTTTTATGAACTCCAGATACATACCTAAGCATTTGTGGGTGTGTATATGTGTTGTCAATGTGTGCATAAATACATACAACAAATTCTATGTCATACCAGGCAAGACGATAACTTCTCTTACCTCCACTTTGTACAAATGAACAAACTGAGACACAGAAAGATTATCCAAAAGATTATCACTTTTTTTGGTTTTATAAAAGATAAATGACAGAAAATTTAGGTTTTGAACTCACTCAGGTATCAGGCTCCAAAGGTTACACAATAGACCATGATTCACCATGATGAAAACAGAACACACACACACACACACACACACACACACACACACACACACACTTAGAAATTAAGTATCAGAGACTGAATGAATCATCAAACATGACCCAGCTAGTTAAAAAGCAGCACAGCTGACTTACTCATGGCCTTGCAGTGGCCTCTCATCATGATTGTTAAAGTCATTTATTAAATATCAGATGAGTTGTGTTTTTGGTGATGATCTAATTTAGCTAAACACTCTGTTCACAACCCTGGCCACAATGTAAAGAAGAAACTTGTTTAGCTGAAGAGTCTAACACATGTTTAATTCTTGAGGATCAAGATATAAGATAGTCATCTTGTTGATACCACCAAAACTAAGGATTTGAGGGTTTCTTTTTTTGCCCCCAAGATGTTTTAAATAAGTTCCCTGAAATATTTATCTTAAAGCAACAATTTCTAAATGTTACCATTTAAGAATGATAACATAAAACGGTAATTCTAAAATAATGATGCAATGGGGAGGTGCCTGTGGCTAAAAGGGGTGGGGCACCAGCCCCATATGCCAGAGATGCCGGGTTCAAACTCAGCCCTGGCCTAAAACTGCAAAAATTAAAAAAAATAAAATAAAAAATAATAATGATGCAATGACTACTTTTCAAGTGACTTATGTTAGAGATACATTTGCAAACCTCTGTCTGCTAAGCAGTCAGTAAATGTCCAAGGAAGTTACTGTCCTCAAGGTGGGGCACTAATACTGAAAGCCATTATATTAAAACATGCCATCACTATATGTGAAAAAATTGAGTTTCAATAATTTTATAATGTAACTTCTCTTTATACAAGTTTGTATTAGTAAAGCTTATGTTGTTGTTATAGACTCTTTCTGTGACTCGTTCGTTTAACATAAGATTCTAATTTTTGGATTTAAAAATAGTTTTACAAATACAGAGATGTTCTTAATCCCCACGGAACAGGTAACTGTTTCTATCATGTCTAGTTCCCATAATAATTATATTTATTCTAGTGAGTGTGTGTGTGTGTGTAAAGACACATTAAAAAAAATCTGAGAATAACGTGTGGAGATACCCTGACATGGCCACATGTCTTCCTCAGAAGATAAGATGGCCACATATATCTTCCTCAGAAGGAATATTTTAGAGACCTGGGGAAGTTGGAAGTCACAAGACCTGGTAGACACTTAAAGATCAAAATACTAAGAGAAATGCCTTTCTTCATTTTTTCCCTATACTTTCTGAGCATAGTTTGCCTTGTAAATATGGAAGCCATTGTATGTGCAAACAAGATGATGAAGTATTCATCATGGCCTGGTTAACACAATTGACATTTCCCCTACATGGCAGCAATGGTCTTTTTTTTTTTTTTATTGTTGGGGAATTCATTGAGGGTACAAAGAACCAGGTTACATTGATTATATTTGTTAAATTTTCTGTTATAATTCTTTCTCTATTGTAGATCCAAATTGTGTCCACTTTCTTAGTGTTGAGCACTAAAAACAGTTTGGAATAATATTATCTATCACTTTGTTTTTTGAATAGTGAAAACATAAAGTTTGTTATGGTCTTTATCCAGCTATTGCAAATGCAGCTAGTTATTTTTGGTTCCCAAACAAAAATTAGAAGTCACAAAGAACCTTAATTGTTGGATGTGGGCCAAAATTTGCTGCCTTTCATAAATAAGGACTATAGTTCTAATGTGCTGGCAATAAGCCGGAAGTGGTGACCTTTTTTTTTTTTTTTAATCTCTCAGTATGGTGACTGGTTTATGCAAATACACTAACACTAACTTTGATCAAGTAAAATACCATTTATCAGCCTTCTAGTGGTGCGGATTGCAGCCTGCAGATGTGAATCAGAGCACAGCCAAAAGTCCCCACTTGGGAAGTCAGCCTTGACTCAGTACAATGCACTAATTAACTGCACTCACCAGCTATAGAGTCCTACACTGCCTAATCAGACAACTGGACAAAAGGGAAGATGTCAGCTAAGAACAGTTTCTGAAAATTTGTGTCAGAAAAGTATTTCTGGAAACTTTTGGAAAGTGTAAAACTTAAAAGGAAATCATCTAAATCATATAATAGAAATTCAAGGTGGAACAAAAGTAAAAATCACTTTAACTAAAATGTTAATGGCTAGTTGAAAAATTAAAAGAAATCTTAGGACACCAGTTCACTAAAGGAAAACTATGTATGATTCCCTTAATAGTTATACTAGTACTAAATTCCTCCACAATTTTAAGAATGTGATGTCAGGAGTCTATACTCTTCTCTGCTTCTTTGTATTAAAAAGAAACAAAGAAGTTGCACTCATTCATATCTATTTGGAGACCATCCCAAATAAATAAGGCTGGTTACAAGGAGATTAAAAGAACACTATTAAGAGAAGATTATTTAGAGGGATTCTGAATTTATTAATATAATTTTAAATTCAAACTTTGTTCTTTGCATTTTTTCTTTCTTTCCTTGATCCAAATATGTGAGTTACTTATTTGTGAACAATAGTGATAGCTTAATTCAAATTTACTACTTTCCAGGTATATCACAACATAAATTTTCCTATTTACTACTTTCAAATTTACTACTTTCCAGGTATATCACAACATAAATTTTCCTAATAAATTTATAAGATCCTGTAATTATTGCCTTTTTACTAATACAGAAACTGAAGCATAAAAAAATTAACTTGTCCATTCTCACAATGCTAATTGAAGAAGTTTACATTTAAAGAAAAGCAGTTTGCCTCCATAGCTGTGTTTATAACTAATATTCTGTGATTTATTATTAAAGAAACAGAATGTGTGTTAAACAATCTGTTTTATGCCCAAAGGACATAGCACTATGTGTATTTATTAAGTTAAAAACAAGATTTTTCTTTTCTTGGTTTTGCTCTCATCCTGATTAGATTCTCCTCCTTGAATTGACAATATCCTTTACAAGACTCTCTCCTTGCTTTTGCTACATTGTGTTACCATTAATGGTATCTTTCCCACTAGACAGCAATCCCTTTAAAGGCAAGAGATTGAAATCAAATGTGGATCTGGTTAATCTTTTTTTTTTTTTTTTTTTTTTCTTTTTGTAGCTAGAAGCTAGAATCATTACTGATGGCAGAACAAGAAGACATCATTTATTTGTGGAATTAATGAGTCAATCGTTCACTTCTACTTAAATATTCAGTATAATATAATTACACCATGATTTTTATTTTATGACTGGAGAATTCCAAGTTTTTTTTTTATTGTTTAGGAAAATTTTAATTCTATACTCAGTTTCAGATGAGTGAAGCTATTAAAAGCACAAAAATTCTGGGTAAAGATAGAGGAAAATTTCCACTCCTTGATTTGGAAATCTAAAAATCTAGAGTTCATCTTAAGACACTATAAAACTGAAATGTAGTAAGTAAGTAGTTAGAGTGTCAAGCCAAGTTCCTACACATGGTTACCCTTTATACATACGTGTTTGGTCAAGAGTCCCTTCTATTATTCTTTTTGGTATCTTTTTGATCAAAACAAGTCACATGGCCAAACCCAGTGTCAAGTGGGATTATTCAAACAGTACATTTGAATTAAGCTATCTGACTCTCCCAAAGGACGGAAAGACAAAGAATCTGAGACCATTTTTGATTTACTAACAGTCCATCTTCTGGCCACTATTATTGATATTCTATCATATGTACAGTGCCTCATCCCTCTCACAAACCATCAGAAGTCTCTTCACATTACAATAGCAAGGTCAGCTTTGAAGTACGGTATCTCATCACCTATACTCAGGTACAAATGATGCTTCTTAGTGAAGCTCTTTGAGTGCAGATCCATGGGTGACATTAATCAAGCAGAATCCTATAGACTAAAAAGGCCTGTCATCCCCACCCTACCAAACCCATGCTCAACAAGCAGTGGTTACACAGGAACAAAACGATGATGATAAACATGCCTGGTCTAGTTTTGCTCCTGGGAGCAGTTTCACAATTACTTCCTCAGCTCTGTTCCACGCTTTCCTGTCTTAGGTATGCTCTGTGAGACAACTGTCTTTTATTAATCAAATGGCCAAATTTTAACTAAGCTATCCTGGCCTTATTTTTCAAGGCTTTGTTTCCACACTGTTTCAAAGTTAGTAAGGTTATCTCAAGCACAAACTTTTTTTTTTTACCTTTAAAAAAGTTTTTTTTAATACAATTTTTTTTATTTTTATTGTTTGGGATTTATTGAGAGTACAAGAATTAGGTGACACTGATTGCATTTGTTAGATAAAGTCCCTCTTATAATTATGTCCCACCCTGAAGAGATGTGCCGTACACCATGACTTCTCATCTTCCTCCCGCCTCCCCTCTCCCCACTTGCTCATTCCCCTACCCTCCGCTTATATTAGCTCATCTACTGCCTTTATACTAGAATTGAGTACATTATATTTTTATTTCTCCATTCCTGTGAAATCTTCATATTTTTAATGGCTGAATAGTATTCCATGGTATATATATATATATACACACCACAGCTTGTTAATCCACTCCCGGGTTTGTGGGCATTTAAGCTGTTTCCACATTTTGGTGATTTTAAATTGAGCTGCTATAAACAGTCTAGTGAAAATGTCCTTATGATAAAGGGCAGATGCCTAGTAATGGAATTGCAGGATCATATGGGAGGTCTAATTTGAGTTCTTTGAGATTCTCCGTACTTCCTTCCAAATAAGTTGTATTAGTTTGTAGTCCCACCAGCAGTAAAAGTGTTCCCTTCTCTCCACATCCATGTCAGCACCTACAATTTTGAGACTGTAATGTGGGCCATTCTTACTGGGGATATGTGATATCTCAGGGTAGTTTTGATTTGCATTTCTCTGATGATTATGGATGATGAATATTTCTTATATGTTAGCCATTCATCTGTCTTAGAGAAGGTTCTATTCATGTCTCTTACCCAGTGATATATGGGATTGTTGGCTCTTTTTTGTTTTTTGTTTTGTTTTGTTTTGTTTTGTTTTGTTTTGAGCTCCCTATAGATCCTAGATATCAAGCTTTTGTTTGATTCATAATATGCAAATACCATTTCCCATTCTGAAGGTTGTCTATTTGCTTTGGTTGTTGTTTCCTTAGCTGTACAGAAGCTTTTAATTTTAATTAAATCCCATTGTTTATTTTTGTTTATGTTTCCATTGCCATGGAATTCTTCTTCATAAAGTATCCCCAGGCTGATATCTTCAAGTGGTTTTCCCACACTTTCTTCAAGGATTATTTTTTGTGCCTTAGATTTAAATCTTTTATCTATCTCAAATTAATTTTTGTAAGTGGTGAGATGTGTGGATTCAGTTTCAGTCTTTTACATGTGTTTATCCAGTTCTCTCAGTACCATTTCTTGAATAAAGATTTTTTTCCCCCCAGCATATGTTCTTGTCTGGTTTATCAAAGATCAGGTTGCTCTAAGAGGTTAGTTTCATCTCATGGCTTTCTATTCGGTTCCAAATGTCAGGGTCTCTGTTTTTGTGTCAGTACTATATTGTTTTGATCACTATGGCCTTGTAGTATATCCCAAAATCTGGTACATTAATACCTCTGGCTTTGTTTTTGTTACTAAGAATTGCCTTGGCTATAGGAGGTTTCTTCTGGTTCTATATAAAATGAAGAAATATTTTTCCAAATATTGAAAATATGATGATGGGGCTTGCATTGAATCCATAGATTACTTTGGGTACTATAGACATTTTAACAATGTTGGTTCTTCCCAGTCTTGAGCATGATATGTTCTTCCATTTGATAATATCTTCTGATATTTCCTTTCTTGAGGATTTGTAATTTTCTTTGTAGAGGTCATTCACCTCTTTTGTTAGGTGTATCCCTAAGTATTTCTTTCTTTGTTTTTTTTTTTTTTTTTTTTTTTTTTAAGTTACTGTGAAGGGAATTGGGTACTCGATTAGCTTCTCATCTCAGCTGTTATTGGCATATACAAAGACTACTGATTTGTAGACATTGATTTTATATCATGAGATGTTACTGTATTTTTTGGTCACTTCCAGGAGTCTTATGGCTGAATCTTTGGGGTTCTCTAAGTATAAGATCATATTGTCAGCAAAGAGTGAGAGTTTGACTTCCTCTGGCCCCATTTGGATGCCCTTTATTTCCTTCTCTTGACTAAAAGTATTGACAGAAGTTCCAGCACTATGTTGAATAGTAGTGGTAACAGAGGACAACCTTGTCTGGTTCCAGTTCTAAGTGGAAAAGCTTTTAGTTTTACTCCATTGCTCCACTGAGTGTATGATTATCTGTGGGTTTCTAATAGATGGCTTTGATTAGAGTAGGAAATGTGCCACCTATGCCAGGTTATAGCTTGTTATTATAAAAATCATTCATCACAATCAAGTAGGTTTCATCCCAGGGATGCAAGGCTGATTTAACACAAGTCCATAAATGTAATTCACCATATCAATAAAAACAAAAGCAAAGACTGTATGATTCTCTCAATAGATGCAGAAAAAGCATTCAATAAAATTCAACATCCTATTCTAATTAGAACAGTGAAGAATATAAGCATGAAATTCTGAGTAAGATGGCAGATAATAGGTCTATTTTTACTTCTTTGAAAAATATCCATATGCTTTTCCATAGGGGTTGTACTAATTTGTACTCTCACCATCAGCATATAAGGGTTTCTACCTCAGGTGGAGTTGGGGTTATCTGAGATTCATAATCTGGCTGTCAGTAAAGGGTATTTCCTCTTCTTTTCTCTTTCCTTCTCTGTGGTTTCATTTCAGCAGCTGTCAGCAGGCAGTAGCTCAAACTCTCTGAGCATCCCCATGGTTGCTGCAATGGGAGCTTCCCTACTCAGGATCCCAGCTTGAAGTAAGAGGATAGCCATCCTATGAGGGGAAGGGTGCTCTATAAGTATGCTGCAGCTGGAACCCATATTGCACTCTCCTCTCAGTTCTGCCCATGTGAGCTACTTTCCTTCCTCTCCTGCCCCTGAGCATGTTTCTCCTATCCCTCTACCCCCAAAGATCAATCCCTGATAATGCCAGGGAGAAGCATGTTGGTATCAAGTTGCCTATGGAATACTCAAGAAGATTTAACATTATCCCCTTCAGGGCATACCCTGACCTGAAGAGCCACCAGGGAAGCAGCACCAGGGAGGGCAGGTGAGCAGGGACCTTATAATCTGAGAATCCCTACATTTGCTGCAAAAATTTAAGAGGAAATATGAGTCCCACTCTCTGTGGAAGTCTTGCTGTGGTAGCTCAGTTGTCTCCTCAGAATCTGCGGGTGAGGGAGAGGAAGGGAAGGAAAAGAATCTGGATGGAGAAAAGCTAGCACTTTGCTCATCTCTTCTCCTCTCTCTGGGAGACAGCCCACCAAGAATGACCAAGTTCTTAGGGCATGAATGTCCCCTGTACCCACTGAACTCCTGTGTCTCCTGTAGTCTACGCTGGAGTTGGAAAATGTCTGTGTTGGAACAAACAAGATGAAAAATGAGGGGCTGCAGCCTCTTAAGGAGGATAAAGGCACAATATGGCACCTGCCATTTCTGCTGGAGTACATTATGACAGGCAGAGTCCTAGAAGTGCTGAGAGTTAGGTCTTTTGTCTATGAGAAGATCCCCGTTCACTCACAACAGAAGCTCCTGGGATTATGAGGACAGAGCCACCCCAGCAGTTTGGAAGCCTACTGACTGTCAGAGATGTGAAGGTGGGAGAAACAAATTGCTCCACCTATCATTTTTGCTCGACTCCAAGCCTTTTGAAGTTTGTTCTCTGTAGATATCTTGCCCCTTCTTATTCTGCTGCTCCACTTCTTCCCAGGGAGTAAGGTTCTGGTAGCCTTCCCTCAGAATTACATTCTACCAATGTTTGTTTGTTTGTTTGTTTACGCCCCATCATCTAAAACTATTGTTTCTCACTGAGACGCTCTGGAGCCGGCATCTCTGGTCAGCTATCTTTCCATACACTTCCTGCCACCTTTGTACTGTATCTCTTTTATTATTGAGTAGGTTTATTGTATGTGTGTGTGCTTATATAAAATCAAAGTTTCACTTTTTACTGGTTGTAATTGTTTGCTCTCTATTCATTTTTATCCTATGGCCATAATTTCCATCTTTCTTTTTTTAATTAATTTATTTTTATTGTTAAATCATAGCTGTGTACATTAGTGCAATCAAGGGGTACAATGTGCGGGTTTCATATACAATCTGAAATATTCTCATCAAACTGTTCAACACAGCCTTCATGGCATTTTCTTAGTCACTGTATGTAGGCATTTGTTTTCTGCATTTAGTAAGTTTCACCTGTACCCATTCTAAGATGCACCATAGATGTGGCCCCACCCATTACCCTCCCTTCACCAAAACTCCTCCCTCCCTTCCCCTTCCTTGGCCCTTTCCCCATAGTCTTGTGCTATAGTTGGGTTATAGCCTTCATGTGAAAGCTATAATTTAGCTTCATAGTAGGGCTGAGTACATTGGATACTTTTTCTTCCATTCCTGAGATAC
>CAUYPK010013682.1:0-42048 GCA_963574355.1 Loris lydekkerianus | reverse complement strand
AGGGAGAAGGGGAGGTGTGATAGAGGGAGGGTAAAAGGCGGGACCACACCTATGGAGCATTTTGCAAGGGTACAAGTCAAATCTGTCAAGTGTAGAACATAAATGTCTTAACACAATAATCAAGTAAATGAGGTGAAAGCTATGCACACTGTACCCCACATATGCATATATGTATTTATGATCTATGTGTATATGACTTAATAAAAAATGGGAAAAGCAAAAGATCAGTTTTATTAAGTTTTGTTATTCTAACAATGGAGAAAGAATGTTATTAATTATTACTTATTAAGCACGTGTTTGAATGAACAAAACTTTCTTTTCACGTATTTCTACATATACATGTTTAACATATCTTTTCACATAAAGCTTATAACGTTCAAAATCTTTAAGGCAGCACTGCAAGATGGAAAAACATGAGATGCAGACACACGTGATACTCAGCCAGTTTTTTAATCTAATAACTATGAAGCAACAAATCAAAGTTAATGGGATAGATGGAGAGAAACAAGCTTTCCTGTACTCTCGTAATAAATGCACAATGGCATTCAAACAAAGAAATTAAAAAAAAAAAACAATAAAAGGGGTAATTAACAGTACTTGATAATTGTTGCTAAGACAAACCTCTGTATTTCTTCTTGACATTCTCAATTACTGTATATACTCGAGTATAAGCCGAGTTTTTTCGGCACAAAATTTGTGCCGAGTTCAGGTTTTTTTGGCACAAATTTTGTGCCGAAAAAACTCGGCTTATACTCGAGTATATAGGTATATTAGTCATAGTTTTTGTTTTTGCTACACATTGTCATTTCCAAGGTTTTTAGGTCTGCAAAGTTTTCCATAATATTTAAATATAAGAAGGATGAAAATTCACCTGCTTCCATAAAATAAAGTAATTCAAATCTTTTCCATTCTTGCAATATTTCCCTAGGAGAACAGCCTCCAGTTCCATCCAGATTGTTATAAAAGGCATTAATGCATTTTGTTAATGCGTGAGTAGTACTCTATGATATAAATACAGCATATTGCATTAAGCCACTCATAAATTGATGGGGACTAGGGTTGATTCTACATCTTTGCCAACTGTGAATTGTGCTGCAATAAACATTTGAATGCAAGAGACATTTTGACAAAATGACTTTTCCTTTGAGTGAATGCACAATAGTAGTATTGATGGATCTAGTTGTAAGCTTACTTTTAGTTCTTTGAGGAAACCTCATAACTATTTTCCATAGAGGCTGTACTGTGTTGCAGTCCCACCAACAGTGTATATAAGCGTCTCTTTCTTTCTTCATCTATACCATCTGTTTTTTGGAGATTTTTGGTACAAAGAATTCTCACTGGGATTAAGTGATATCTCATTATGGTCTTGATGTTCATTTCTCTGATAACTAGTGATATTGAGATTTTTTCATATGTTTGTTGCCTGATTAATCTGTTTTTTTGAAGAAAGAATTGCTTGAGTTCTTTGTAGATTCTGGTTCTGAGCCATTTATATGATATATAGCATGAAAATATTTTCTTGTATTCAATAGGTTATCCGTTTGCTCTGTTGATTGTTTCTTTGGCTGTGCAGAAGCTCTTTAATTTAACAAAGTCCCATTTTTTTGTTTTTGCTATGATTGCCTATGGATTATTCTTCATAGACTATTGCCTCAGAAATACCTAGAAGAGTTTTTCCAACCTTCTCTTCTGTAATACTTAGGTTTTCATGTCCTGGATTTAAGTCTATAATCCACCTTGAATTAATTTTAGTGAGATATGGACTCCATTTCAATCTTCTACATGTGGCTATCTCCCAGCACCACTTATGAAAAGGGATTCTTCTCTTTAGTGTATATTGATGTCGACTTTGTTAAAAAGCAGATGACAAATATTTGGATAGTTTCATATCTTGGTTTCTGTACTGTTTCATTGGGCATGTCTCTTTTTGTGCCAATACTATGTTGTTTGGTTTTTCTATAGCTTTGCAGTATAATTTAAAATCTAATAAAGTTATGCCTCCAGATTTGTTCTTTTTTCTTAAGATTGTATTGAATTTAGGGGCTATTTTCTGGTTCTAGATGAGACATAGAATTATTTTTTCTAGATCTGCAACATATGGCATTGGTATTTTGATAGGGATTGTACTGAATTTGTAAGTAACTCTAAGACTTTGAATAATAAGGACATTTTAACAATGTTGCTCCTGCCAATCCATGATCATATGTTTTTCCATTTGTTTACATTATCTGCCAGTTTCTTCCACAGTGGTTTGCAGTTCTCTTCGAGGAAATATTTCACCGCCTATATTCATAGGTATTTTATTTTCTTTGCAACTAGTATGAAAGTTATTGAGTCTTTGATTTTATTGTTATTGCATATTGTACACTTATTTTTGTAGCCTGATTTTTTGATGAAGTAATCAATTCAAAGTCTCTTGGTAGAAGAAGGAAATAGATATCTCTTAACTTCATTTTGAATGCACTAGCTCCTTAGGCAGATCCGTTGATCAACATGCCATCTCTATCCCTTCATGCCCATCAATCAAGATTAGTATTTCTTTACTTTTTAATAATAACAATGACTATTATAATATTTCAATCAAATCTAAAAGTGGTTTTTAATTTTAATATTCTCACTATAAAAATATTATACGTTGACAAGTTGATGCATATATTAATTAGCTTAAGTAACCACTTCTACAATGTTTACATAGATCAGAACATCACAGTGTACCCTATTAATATACATAATTATTATTTGTCAATTAAAATGAATTATAACAATTTAAAAAATGACTTGGATGATAGTGATTACTTGCTATTTAGTTTCAGTACTTACTACTATGTTCTTGTTCATATTTTTCTTGGTGCCAATGATATAACTTTAATTGTAGCAAAATAATGGGAGCAAAATCAGGGCAATGTATAAACAGTATTCATTACTGATGTGAAGACCAAACCATAGGAGAACATTATGTATGAGTGAATAACTTGCCATATTTCAACTAAGTGAAAATGTCGGAATAACTTACTTATCACATTTTATGTGTCAAACTCACAATGAGCAGCAGTATTGGTACATAGGTCACACTGTGAGCAATAATTCTGTTTCTGCAAAACATCATTTCTTAATCAAATTAATCCTTTTGATTAGAATGTCACTGACTTTCAGTTTTCCTTTTTATTAACTTATAAATTTGCCTTTGGTTTTATAGTTTATAGCTGTAAGAATATATAGTTCAATTTGTACAAATTTCAGAAACATTATAATAAAATAATATAAATACCTCAGGATACATGATTGGCTTTTTCTTTAAATGGCATCTAAACATTACTTTTAAGAAACATAGTTATATACTTTTTCTTTTATAATGTATGCTTTAATCATAAGAAATAAATTTATCTGAGAAATAATTCTACTACATAAATGTGTTATTAATAAGATAATACTGTCTCCATGTCTCTTATTAATTCATAGTTTTGACTCTGATATTAGAACAAGAAGAGTCCCAATATTTGAACACTCTAATATGACCCAACTTTAAACTGTAAGATGAAATCTTAATTTGCAAGTATTTTTTTTTAATTGATTTAGGTCAAGTCTTAGATTTCAAATCATCATTTATTTGTTACAGCCTAGCAAGTCTAATTTCTTAGGAACGCTTTTTATACTATGGGACATAAAGATATACCAAAGATACTTTAGGAAAATATATATCTCCAACAGAATCACTTTCTGTAACAACAGCACATCATGATTTTGCAGGACCTCATCTAGATTAATGTTTCCCATTAAGAGCATAATATTTCTTTAGAAAAACTTTGAAGAAGTTTCTTGTTCCCTTAAGGTAAATTGAAAGATTTACCGACCACTAGAAATAATTGGAATCTGAAGTAAATTCACTTTAGTCTAACAAATGATTCTCATAATTTAAGTCCTAACATTGCCCTTAGAAATATAGTTGGATGGGCAAAAACCCATTTAATGGGTACAAAGCACACTATCTGGGTGATGGCATACTTATAACCCTGACTCAAGCATAACAAAATCGATACATGGAATCAGATACATTTGTACCCCATAATATTTTGAAATTAAAAAAGACAGTTGAATGTTGAATAGATGTGCTTATTAAATTGCTGTTGTATATATAGAAATAGAAAAAAAGATAAATCTTCTTTTAAAATACACTAGCACATTTTAATACAGAATGGAAATGCATGCTTAAAAATAAAATCATGAAGCTATTGAGTAATAGATGTAACATAACCACTTAAAGGATTTGCCAGGACTTCTTAGCCATGTTAATTTTGTGAAAATACAAACACAGACTAACATTTTCTCTGAGCCCCCATACATGGTGGCTCTTATTTAAAAGGTTATAGATTAACCTTTAAACTTTATAAAACTAACTGAATTGTTGATTAATTTTATACTTAACATGACACTGTCACATAAGTATGTTAAAATTTATCTGACAACCCAATAAAATGTAATACAAAGAAATTGAGCATTAAGGAAAGGAAAGCACAGATTTCAACTTCAGCCTCTATACTCACTGCGTGTTTAACACTGGCTTGGCCAAAAACCTATCATTTGTTTCCTTTATAAAATACATCATTTGTTTCATCTATAAAATACATATAATAAACTTTTCATTATAGATAATTGCACAAATTAAATTATTAAGAATCCTATCCCAAGAAAATGCCCAGAGTAGTATGATCATTACTATTTCTACCATGCCCAATTTATCACCCCCAAACTAAAATTCAGGTTATCCTGTCTTTATTATGATTTAGTTTATAATATAGTATTTGTCATGAGGAAACTACCCTAAAATATTTGATAAATGAATATGCATTGTCAATTAAATACCGAGGCTTTTAGTTCTTACTAGGCGGCAAAGAAAGACAGCGGAATTTATACTGGACAGCTCTTTAAACAGATGCTAATTTGTCTTGAATGTTTAACATACTGGGAAATTATACTTAGAAATACAATTTTCCAAAATGGAAAACTGTTGCATAGCAACGTACATTAGCTAAATTGATTTAGTTTATATGGGTAAAATCAATTTTTTATCCACTGCAGTTCAAATGTGTTCAAAATATTTAATATTTATATACACATTTATAGTTTAAAAATGTTTTTCCATACTGTAACTCAGAATGTCAGGCAAAAGTATTGAATAAATCTTACTAAAAAGAAATTGAAAAGACAACTTTTTCCCTCAAGTTTTATAGTAATTGCTGTTTGGTGCTGAGGATGTACAAGTTTTCTTGTACATATTATAAATAGATATTTTATCTAATTAATTATGTTAATAATAAGGCATCATTATTACATCTTCCAATAACAAATTTCATAGTTAACTACAACAGGAGGGATTATATTTAATTCAAATTCAGATTTCACACTCAATCATACGAAAAGTTCTGTTATAAGAAACATTGTTAGAATAAACATGAATTTTGGTTAATATTAGGAAAAATTTTCACATTCATTATAATTTGAAACGATTAGAATAAGTGATACACATTTCATCAGTTTATTTTGCAGTTTCTTTAAAAACATATAGTCAGAGGTATTTTCATAATGCATTTCAAAATTTTATGAGCAAGAGTGAGACCCCTACTCATGAAAAAAATAAAAAAACCAGCCGGGCACCACAGCAAGCACCTGTACTCCCAGTCTGAGGCAGCAGGATGCCCACAGCCCAAGTCTGAGGTTGTAGTGAGCTATGACGCCATTGCACTCTGCTCAGGGAATAGGGCGGGACTCTGTCTCAACAACAACAATAAAAGCAACAAGAATAAAACTTCAAGTTGCAAAAAAACTCACAAGTAGCATACCCCCCAAAGCAAAGTTTTTTTTAAAAATACAAATACTAAAAATACAATGAAGGTGCTGACATATAAAGATATAATAATTTGAAATCTTACATTTTCAAAATATGTACAAAAGGAAAATGGACACAATGTCCATGTAAACTTTAAAAGAGAAAAACAATTAAGGTAAGTTACTAAAAGTCACAGTAATATTAATTTTTTTGTGCAGGAGAGACTTTTTGGAAAGGGACAGGAAAGGGCTTTTATGCTGTTGCTAGTGTTCTATTTTCTGATCAGTGCATTAGTACATGGCTATATTCAGTTTATGACAATTTATCTAACTTAGCATCCATAATATGTTTGCTCTTCTATGTTATTATAATACTTTAATAACAATTTAAAAATAAATAAGAAAAACTTCTCAAATAAATGCATACCAAGGAAAGTGAAGCATTTAAAAATAGGCAAAGAGTTCCATTTTATGCCTTTTTTTTTTTTTTTTTTTTTTAGACAGAGTCTTTCTTTGTCACCCTTAGTAGAGTGCCATGGCATCATAGCTCACAACAACCTCAAACTCCTGAGCTAAAGTGATTTTCTTGCTTCAGTCTCCCAAATAGCCACAGGTGCCCACCACAACACCCGGCTATTTTTTAGAGAAAGGGTTTTACTCTTGATCAGGCAATCCACCTGCCTCAGCCTCCCAGAGTGCTAGGATTACAGGCATGAGCCACCTCACCTGGCCCCATTATATGCTTAAGAGAAGCCTTTAGGAAGAAAATCAAAGTAAGATCGAAGGAAAAGTGGCCATAATCTTTAATTCCAGGAAAAATTATTGATTAAGCAAAAATAATTAAAATGACTTATGAGAAGGCCTTTTTTTTCTTGATAGCATCAACACTGGATTTATGTACACTGTAACATATTCTCATAAACATTAAGAGGAGTTTGAAAACTAAAGAAACAAAGGAGTTAAGAAAGCAAACATATCAAGCGAAAGAACTGAATATGGAGCAGGAAATCTTCATTAAACTTTGCAACTATAATTATTTAGGTCAGAAGGAGATAAAATGTATAACAGTAAAATATATAAGACATTCAAAGAAAGTATGACCTAAGAATATTATGTCTACCAAGAGATTTTCAATAGTAAAAGCCACAAAGGATTATTAAGATGAATGCGTGTAGGATATGCTGTTCTTACAGTATTTTTTGAAGAATCTATTAGAAGACAAGCTTGAGACAACTGAAATGATTAAAGAGAACTTAACATAAAGGCCATTGGTGAGCATTCCATTTATTTTCAGAAGAAAGTGTGAATTGTAAACTAAGGCATATAGTATTTAATCTTAGTATTGCTAATGCAAATAAATAGTTCTTTGCCAGTATGATTAATTTAGTATTAAATGGACATTTAGATTAGCATATACTCTTATTCCCCCAATTCATTTATACCTGAGGGAAATACGTATCAACAAATTAAAGAAGCGAGATAGTTGGTTGTAATGTATTAAAATAGCTAATAATTTTAAAACAATTAAAAGGCCAAGAAAAATAGATTATCTCAAATAAAAGATGAGCAAAATACTAAAAAATACTAAAATAGTGAGGCAACAAATTTTGTAAGAGGAATTAACCTCCACTATTAGAACAAATAGAGTCATTATCCTGATAGAAAATTCAGAAAAATGTGAATACATTAAAATATAATTAAATGGATATTTCTTAAATAGAACATTTTATTTTTGAAATATAAATAAAGACAATGTAAGAGTTAAATTGCTCACTGAACACTGAGGAATAGTCAATTATAGAATCAAAAGACTAAGACAAGAAGTTAACTTCTATCTCAAAAAAAGGGGAGAAGATGGGCAAAAATTGACATACAAGGAATATAATTTATCATTTCCAACTTTTATTTAAAAGAATTTCACCAATAGCTTATGAGAAAATTAATCAAAGAAATAATGCACAGAACATTTTTCCAAACTATAGGCATATGAATTTTTAAATTCTAAGTGTTCTTGAATCATGGAGTGGCATAAAGTATGATAAACAGTAATTGTACATATCCTTAAACAATTTTAGAAAAGTCAGGGAAAATAAACATTCTCAAAATTGTCCATAAATAGAAAATGAAAAAAATTAT
Organism: Loris lydekkerianus; assembly: GCA_963574355.1. Taxonomy (NCBI): domain Eukaryota; kingdom Metazoa; phylum Chordata; class Mammalia; order Primates; family Lorisidae; genus Loris; species Loris lydekkerianus. Next base: position 34,089 of record CAUYPK010013682.1, on the reverse strand, counting down.
GCTTACAAAGGAGCTAGTATAAATTTGGTATTGGAATGACCACACTGAATTCTAGAAGAAAATGAGCAGAGCTTGAGAACACAATTTTAACCCAACTTTCGATAAAAGGAGGTAACAATCAAGCAGTAGGAATATACAATGATGTTTTCAGACACACAAGGACTTAAAAATATACTATTTATACAATATCAATTGAAGAAATAAAATTCTGTATCATCTCAATTTCCAAGATACTGGGGGATATTTGAGACATAAATGTCTACATGAAATATCAATCTTGAATGATCAAAGGCACTTGAAACTTACCAAGTTACATACTAAACTCAGATTTTTATTGTTCAAAATAATAATTTGAATCTTTATCAATATTAGTAAGCTTCAAGCATTTAGTTGTTCAAGCTCTAAAACCAATAACAATACTATAAAGTACTACCATAAACTTGTTTTTAATATTCATATAAAAATAATAGCCTAAGTGTAATGCACTCTTTTCTATTTTATTGTTTGCATACTCTGGAACAGTTTGTGCAACAAAATATTTATTAGCAGTTCTGCACAAGGCAAGAATAAAAATACAGAGTAAATATTTAGAAATTTCTATGACATTTCAGCAAAATAATTTTATGTCTGTTGAAATTAATAGTAAAAATAGGATTATATCTTTGTTTCTTTGTCATATAACTTCATAGTGGTTTACTTTTTTCTTAGAAAATATTGGTTAAGATGATGGGTGATTTTTTTTTTAAATGATCCTGTAACACAGATATTTTGAAAAGCATAGTTATAGATAAAACCTGCCATTATATCTCAGTACCTACTGCTGTTACAATGCTGATACAGGTACAGAAAAAAATATAGGTTTCTCATAACTCTTCCCTCTGCTTCCTATATCTCCTTCATTTTTCCTGAAATAGTGATGAGTTGAACAGATATGTGTGTGTGTATATATATAGAATGCTACAGATTCATTGATGTTATAGATTACTTCTTTGTTGAAAAATCAATTAATGTGAGATTTTACTGTTAATATAATTCATTTAACAACTTTTTATATAAACATATAATGTATATGTAGTCACCTCAAAATATTTTTAATCCATTTGATTAATTTGCTCTATTATTTTTATAAGCATTCATTTATTCATAATCATGATTATGTTTTGAATAAAAACCAAACATTTATATATCAAATATCCATTCTTAACATGTACAGTAAGAAAAGTTATGTAATGAAATTAGCTAAGAAACTACTGTTTTTATATCTTAGCCTATTTATAGATTGATGTGACTGTGTGCCCATAATTGTGGTCATTTTACACAAGCAGAAATTATTTGATTTCTTTTTGGGGAAGTTTCTTTAAAAAGAGGCAGAGAAATAAAGAATTATTATTTTCAGATATAGCAAGTAAAAATTAGAATTAGAACTGATTTTCAACAAAAAAAAGTCCTAAAGATATTAAAATGCTATCTTTAGTATTTAAAGAAAATGATTTGAATATATAATTTTATGCCCATCATAATTCCCTTTAAAAAGTGAGAGTAGATGTCCACTATTAATATCATGAAGCAGTTTATAGACCAATGCTCCATCTAAAAACCAGACAAGTCTGGGGGCTGATGGCTCATGCCTGTCACCCCAGCACTTTGGGAGATTGAGGAAGGAGGATCCCATAAAGTCAGGAGTTTGAGACCAGCCTGGACAACACCATGAAAAAACATCTTTAAAAAATTAGCCTAGCATGGTGGTGCACATTGATAATTTCGGCTACTTCGCAGGCTGTAGTAGGAGGACTGCTCAAGCTTGGAAGTTCAAGGCCTCAGTGAGCTGTGATCACACACTACATTCCAGCATGGGTGATAGAGGCCTTGTTTCAAAAACAAAACAAATGTTCATTTTATTAAATCATAATAAACCACAAAGATACACACTTTAAACCCTACGGTAACCATTAAAAAATAGTGAAATAGTGAATAAGCCCAAGTGTGTTGACATCTTATCTAGGCCAGGCATGGTGGCTCACACTGTAATCCTAACACTCTGAAAGTCTGAGATGGGAAGATACCTTGAGCTTGGGGGATCAAGACCAGCATGAGCAAAAGTGAGACCCCATCTCTACTAAAAATAGGAAAATTAGCCAGGCATTGTGGCAGAAGCCTGTAGTCCCAGTTACTTGGGAGGCTGAGACAGGAGAATTACTCATACCTGGGACTTTATTGCTGTGAGCTAGGCTGAGACCATGGCACAATAACCTAGAGGACAGAGCAAGACTCAGAATCAAAAACAAAAAAACTCCAGATTCAATATAATCCTCATTAAAATACCAACATCATACTTTCAAGATTTGGAAAAAATAATTATTCGTTTTGTATGGAACCAGAAAAACTACCAGTCTTTAGGCTGTACTACAAGACCGTAGTGATCAAAACAGCATGGGATTTGGCACAAAAATAGAGACATAGACATTTGGAACTGAATAGAAAACATGAAATAAAAGTAATATTGTACAGCCACCTGATCTTTGATAAACCAAACAACAAAAAGAATCCCTGTTCAATAAATGGTGTTGAGAGAACTGGATAACCACATGTAAAAGACTAAAACTAGACCAACACCTCTCTGCACTCATAAAAATTGATTCAAGATGGATAAAAGATTTAAATATAAGGCATGAAACAATAAAAATCCTCAAAGACACTGTGGGGAAAATACTTGAAGATAATGGCCTGGGTATAGATTTTATGAAGAAGACTTCCACAACAATTGCAACAACAACAAAAAAAATAAACAAATGGGACTTAATTAAACTGAAAAGCCTCTTTACAGCTAAGGTGACAACAACCAAAGCAAAAAGACAACCTTCAGAATGGGAAAAGACAATTACATATTATGAATCAGACAAAAGCTTGGTAACTAGGATCTATAGAGCACTCAAATTAATCAGTAAAGAAAGAGCCAACAATCCCATATATCATTGGACAAGAGAAATGAATAGCACTTTCTCTAAAGAACACAGATGAATGGCTAACAAACATGAACAAATGCTCATCATTCCTAATTATCAGAGAAATTCAAATCAAAACCACCCTGAGATATTATCTAACTCCAGTGAGAATGGCCCACATCACAAAGACTCAAAGCTGCAGATGCTGGCATGGTTGTGGAGAGAAGGGAACACTTTTACACAGCTGGTAGGATGGAAAACTACTACAACTTTTGGAAGGAAGTATGGAGAACCCTCAAAGAACTTGAACTAGACCTCCCATTTGATCCTGCAATCCCATTACTGGGCATCTATCCAAAAGGGAGGAAAAAGAAAATCATTTTATCATAAGGACATTTGCACTTGACTGTTTATCACAGCTCAATTTACAATCGCCAAATTGTGGAAACAGCTTAAATGCCCACCAATTCAGGAATAGATTAGCAAGCTGTAGTGGGTATATATATCATGGAATACTATTCAGCCATTAAAAGAGATGAAAACTACATCTTTTGTATTAACCTGGATGGAGGTGGAACACATTCTTTCTTAGTAAAGCATCAAAAGAATGGAAAAGCAAGAATCCAATGTACTCAATTCTATTATAATATTAAGGCAATAGATGAGCTAATACAAGGGGGCAGGTAGAGGAATGAGCAAGTGGGGAGAAGGCAGGAGGGAGGAGGTTGGGTGGTTAGGGGGTATGACACACCTTTTGGGGGCAGGACATAATTATAAGAGGGACTTTATCTAACAAATGAAATCAGTATAACCTAATTCTTTGTACCCTCAATGAATCCCAAACAATAAAAAAATTAAAAATAAAATAAAATAAAAATTCCATTTTCTACATGTCAGTAAGTAGCATGTCAGTATTTTTTATTTTATCTATTGTAATGTGTATGTAGTATTTCATCAGAAAAAAATAAAACCAAAAACCCCTATCTCAGAAAAATAAAAAAGTGAAATAATGTATACTATTGCATATAATATTTATATAACTATTCATATAACATTCCACATATGACATGTAAAAGTTAAAATTTTAATAAAAGGGAAATGAAATGATAAATATACTTGATTAATCAAAAAGACAAGAAAATATTGATTAAAATGAATAGAATACAGGTGACTCAAATAGAATATGCATAGTAAAATTTAGATAAAACTGAAAAATATGAAAAATTACATTAAGCATGAATATAATAAATAGCCTTCATAAGCATAGATGTAAAAATTCTGAAAACAATCTTAGGAATAAAATTGAGGAATACATATGTCTAAATGTTGCAACTAAGTATTATCTAGCATTCATAGAGAATTGATAATTTGACAATGAATCAATTCACCACATTAACAAAATAGTGGACCACAACATGATCAAAAATAACATGATAATCTGAAGAAAAAAAGTAACCAAAGTAAGACTACCATACAAAAAAAAAAAAATGTTCATGATGATTTCCTATATATAAAGATCAAGGACAAAGAAAACTCCCAGGTGTTGGAAGATAGGTACCCTTAGGTAGTTATAGAGAGTTATTTCGGGCAGACACAAGTGTGTTGATTGATGTTTCATCTAGGCTCTTATTACAAGGATATGTTCACTTTAGAAAATTCATGGATCTATCTAGTTATATTTTTGCAATTCTGTGTGTATCATATGCTTTAACAAAAAGTTTACATAAAATGACATTAAACTTTTCTACAGGGTAATGATAAATAATTGCTGTAGCCAAATACTTGTCGCTGAGAAACATTGGAATAGCTACAAAAATTACAGAAAACAAAGAGTAATCACCACCTCAACACAGTTATTAGTAACCAATAGAGAAGTCCCAAAGGGGACAGTCATAAGGGAACCAATATCCCGAAAATAAGGATACAGTGAAGTGCAAAAATTCTGTAGGTTCTTTTTCCCTTAGGCCATTTACTTATTTTTTGTGTTTATCTTAAGAGATAGTCAAGTTAAGGATTTCTTTTACTAAATGCTGAGAGACCAGCAGAATTCCTGGCCATTTCATGGAACTAGAGGAGAAAATAAAATAAAGGTTATGGGTCCAACATTAATTAGAACTGCAGAGGTGGGAAGTGGTCACACACCTTGATCCCTTTCATAATGTGGCAGAGGAAAGTAAACTCTCTATGACACCGGGTTTGGTGAACTGCACAGGGCAGAAGGTAAGACAAGCAAACAGAATCTAAAAGGTAAACTTTGTGGATAGTACTAAATATTTAACCTTTAGAAAGAACTTACACATGTATGATGTTGGGCCATGTTACCTAAGACCATGGAATATCAAAACATCAAAACTAAGAAAATTCCAATAAACTATAAATTTCAGTTAAGAACATGTTAATATTGATGAATGTTAATCAATGGCTAACATCCCAATGATGGGAATTCTGTACCATTCATTCAGTTTTTCAATAAATTTAGAACTATCCTAAAAAATAATCTATTCATAATAATGTAAAAAGATAAGCAGAAGTCTAAGAGAGCAACAGGGTTCTTTGTTTAGATACTTAGGAAAAGACTTTGAAGGTCCCACCTGCCTTTTTCCTTTAAAAAAATGCATGTTCTGTGGCTATCCACAAAGTCAATTCAACATTTTTTTTTTCTTTTTTTGAGATAGGATCTCCCTCTGTCGTCCAGGCTGGAATGCAATGGCACAATCATAGCTCTCTGTAATTTTCAACTCCTGGCCTCTAGTGATCTGCCCCGTTCAGCCTCCCAATGTGCTGGAATCACAGAAGTGAGCCACTAAGACTGTCCCCCTGAAGTTTTTTAAGAAAAAAAAAATCATAGTGTGTAATTTTATGTGAATTAGAATTCTGGAGGCTTCATGATTCATACGTGTATGCCCTGGAGCACAATCCAAACAACGGTTAAGAATAATTTTGTTCTAGCTTGCATATAAATCATTAGGTTATTTCTCTAAGGAGGCAAAAGACCAGTGACTCCTTCATTTGTACAAGAAAATACAAACCTAACTTCTACCCCTTTTCAAATGTCTTTGAGATAAATTGTTTATCCTCATAAAATACATTTCAAGTCCATAAAACTATAAAGAGAAGTAAAATTTGGAGGACAATGTTTAGTATAATTTCATTTCTGATTCAAACTATAAATCAGCTGAGAGATGGGTACCTGAACTTCTGGTATTGCTTGCAGGCAAAAATCACTGATTGCTCTGAGACTGATGCCTTCAGCCTATATTGAGTATCAGAATAAGGTATAGTTTTGTGCAACTCCCAGCTGCATCTATTATTTAAAAACAATAGTACAATACATCAAACTATTTATACCTGTGAGGTTTTCAGGAGAAAGTTCATCTAAAGTGATGTATTTTTTCTAAATAATTTGCCTATTTTTATGAATTCTATGAACTGTGCAATTATGTAGGTTTTCACCTTAATTTTAGCTGATAGAATGCTTTTAGTAAAAATACTGGATTATTTGAAGCAAGTACATAAATAAGGTACTGCAAATAAATGAAGCACTTTGGACATCATTGTATCCCAGTGTGTCCATTGTTTGTATGAAGAATTGATTACAACTTATACAGCCTCAGGCAGCCCTTTTGGCTCAAGGAGTAGGGCACCATCCCTATATACCGGAGGTGGCAGGTTCAAACCCAGCCCCGGCCAAAACCTGAAAAAAAAAAAGAAAGAAAAAAGAACTATGCAGCCTCAACGTCTTTCTCAGTAGACAGTGCTTCAATGTGAGATATTAATGAATTAGAACAATTTGACACACCTTGTGTAGATTATTATCATATGTGTACTGATTTTCTTCCCCTGTTGGATATTTCATATTCCCTCAATTATTTCTTTCTTCTTTTACTTTTTCTTCTAACTTTTGGCATTTGATTGTGAGGCAAGAGTGAATTGTTGTTTTTGTTGCTCTGCCTCCATCTTGGACTTGAATGACACTCACCAGTTTTGACAATGCTTCTTCCAATTTTGAGTTGAATAAAACTCATCTTGCTTTCTGAACACTGTGAATGATGTAAAGAAAGCACAAAGACAACCTCCAATAATTCTTAAAAATATTTGTATGAAATATTGAATCAATAAAAATAATACTTTAAAAATATATATGAGAAATAAATAATCACAACACAGCCCTCAACATCTTACCTGTGCATCTCTGTGCACAGGTGTGAGAATTCTCCAGGGTATTTAAGTTGAAAATGCAATCTTTCGGTCATAATTTCTTCAACTCTAGAGATAAAATCACGTTTCTTCAACTCTAGAGATAAAACCACGTGCTTTTCTTAAAGTGGCTGTACCTACTTACAATCCAGGCATAGCAGTATACCTGGATTAAATTTGTTTCACATGGTGAACTTCAAAACGGTGGCTCATTTTGATTTTGTTTTTACTTTCTTTCCTGTTAGTGACATTGAACATCTTTTCTCATATTTAACAATAGGATATCTTCTTTTGTACAGTCCCTGTTCATCTCTTTTGCCTGTTCTCTTATTGTGCTATTTGCATTTTTTTTCTTATCGATTTTTAATAGCTTTTATAGCTATTAATAGCTGGATATTACTCATTGTTCAATTTTATACCATATGAAACTCTTCCCCGTTTTTTATATTCCTTTCCATTCTTTTCATGGTGTTGTTAAATGAAAAAATATTGGGGACATTAATAGTTAATTATACATTATTTCGTTTTTGTTTGTTTTTTTGTGGATTTTAAAGGAATATACTCTTGTTTTAGATGTTATAAAGATTTTTACCATATGATTTAATGAAGCTGAATATCTTTTCCTTTCAAATGTAAGTCTTTAATCCAACTAGAAGTGATTTTTATAGAGGAAACAAATAAGTATTAACTTTCTGTTGTTGTATAAAAAATTACCATAAAACAATACTAACAAATTACCTCACAGTTTTAGTAGGTCAGAAGTCCAGACATGACATAGCTGTGTTTCCTGCTCATGGTCTCACAAGCTGAGATCAAGTTGTCAGATGGGCTTAATTCTAATCTAGAACTCAGCTTTTTTCAAGCTCAAGTTGTCAGTAAAATTCATTTCCTTGAGGCCCGGCTTTCTTTTCTTTCTTTCTTTCTTTCTTTTTTTTTTTTTTTCTTAACAGTGTTCTAATAAAACTTTATTGACAAAAACAAGCAGTGGGCCAGATTTGATACACAGGTTTAGTTCTCCTGATCTAAAGGAATCTTCCTTTATTGTTCATTTCATAAATATTTATGAGCCACACATTTTTCTAGATGGATTTAATTCATCAGAGAGCAGAACAGATGAAAATCCCTACCCTCATGGAGCTCACATTCTAATAGAAGGAGGTAACAGAACATAAGAAATATACAAAACAACTAAATAATATAGTATTTTAAAGTATCACAAATGCTTTGAAAATAGATTTACAGAGGATTAGTGGTACTACTTAGGGACTGGGGTTCCAATTTTAAATAGGGTAGTTAGGACAGGCCTTATTGGAAAGGTAACACTTGAACAAAGACTTGAAAGAGGTGAGGAAGTTGGTACCAGGCCTAACTGGAATAAAGGTATTCCAGGTGTAGGGAACATAGTGCAGAGGCCTTCAAGTGGAATGTGACTGGCACAAATAAGGAACAGCAGGGAGCCCGGGGCAGCCAGGAGCAGAGCCAGCAAAGCAGAGATGAGTCAGGGAGGTTACAGCTCAGTGACTTGGACTTTTTCTTCAAGGAACAAGGCAAGGCTTTTTTAAAATTTTGAGAAGTGCCATTTATGTTTTGACAAGATCACTTTGGATATTGTGCTGATGGGCCAAGGCCCAATTTTCTCCCTAACTGTTGGCCAGGAACTGCTTTCAGCTCTTAGATGCCTCCCTCATGGCCTGGTCACATTGCTTCTTCCTTTTAACATACCACCTAACTTCTTCCTGGAAGAAGGGAACATCCACTATGTTTCTTCTCTTTGTAAGGAACTGTCTGATTAGATTGTACCAACCAATTATAACCTATCTTTTGATAAACTAAAAGTCAGCTGAATTGGGACACTGATTGCATTTGTAGAACTTATTTTTCCAAGTAATCTAACGTAATTATGAGAGTGATATCTCACCATATTGCCAGGATCAGCCCACACTTAAGAGACAAGATTAGCTTAATACAAAAAGGCCTATGCACAAAGGGTGAGAATCCTGAGTTCAGCTTAGAATTTTGCCCACCCCAGGGTCTCATTTACTTTTACCCTAATGGAGATCCAGTTGGCCCAGTCTCATTTTGGTCATTTTCTTTCTCAGTATCATACACTGTCAGATTCTCATAAACCAAGTTTTCATATCATGTGGTGGTTTTCAGTTTCAAGACACAATTACTTTTAACTATACCATTTTAGTTACTACAGCTTTATGATAATACAAGTCAGCAAATTCTGTTATCATACCTCTTCAGAAATGTTTCAGCTCTTCTTGGCATGCTGCCTTTCTTTTTAAAATCTGATAATTAACTGAGCAAGAGTCAGTTATGGAAAATATTGACAACATTAATAATCCATAAATATTGTCATGAATTTAAGTCATCCTGAATTTATGTAGATAACTTTCAATGAAATCCAATTATACCTCAAAGTTTTTATAAATATCTTGATTTTTTTTTCTACATGTATTCCTAGCTACTTTATATTTTGTTGGTCTTATAAATAGTATCTGTAAAATGAATGATGTTTATAAACTACTTTTTATGGTATAAGGAAAACAATTTGTTCTCAGGTATTTATTTTTTTTATCTTCACCTTGCTAAGCACTCAAAACAATTCTAAGAATTTAAATATAAGTTCTTTTGCATTATGTACATAGACAATTATGTAGTCTACTAAAGCATGCTTTTGTTTCTTCCTTCTATTGATGTATTTTACTTTGCTTTGTCTTGCAGCTAGTATTTTAGTAAAATAATGAACAGGAATGGTGGCAGCCTGCATCCTTGTGTTGTTGAACTTACAGTAAAGTCTTTTAATGTTTTGTTATCAGTAATGATGGCCTCTTCCATGCTATCTTTGTGAATATGAGGAAATATCCAGTACTCCAGATGTTTCTTGTTAATGCTCAGTACTAACAAGATCATCCATGATCTGTGAACTTTTTTGATCATCTTTAACAGGTCATTTTTGGTGCACAAGGATGTAAAATCTTGAGGCTACATTTCCCAAACTTTCCTGTGACTTGTGTCCCAGGTAGGTTTCACCACGAGAAACCCTGGGATGATTTGGAGTGGGTGAAAGAGAATGAAAAGTTGGTAGCAATGGACCGGAGTCAGTTATATTTTATGAAGATTTTGGCTGTCTCGTAAAAATTAATCACTTCATTTCTGATGGAAGATATAGCCAATCATAAAACATTTCCATCATCTAAACATACGCCCAACTTTTTAGATGGTGTTTTTATGTTTATTCTTTCAGGCTTCAAGAAATTGTCTAGGCTTCTTATATCATATACTAAATATGATTTCATTCCCAATACTTACAGTGACTATGATTTCAAGACTGAACTTAATCAAATCAAAACTTGTTATCAAGAATAATTCTAAATAAAGAACTACAAAAATATGAGAGTCTGAAATGTGTCATCTGATCTAATTAGATTTGAAAACCCCCAAAACCTCATTGTCAGTAGAAGTGACACGTTGGTATGTAGTGGCAAAAATAATAGTTTAAATTTATACTGGCCATTTTTTGAAATGAAATATTAATTAAAATTGGGCTTAAATGGCTAAGAACATTATGATGGAAATCATCAATATAAGGATTTTGGGTATGAAGTGGTTGAGTCACACTATAATGGAATGCTTTTAGAAGAAAGCGTAAATCCTGGGTTTAAATTCCCAGGTGAATACATGAACTGGAAACCAGAGAGCTCCTGTGAATTCCCTCAAATAATCTCACTACTTGTACAGAGGAAGATGAATGTTTCTAAAAAACAGACACACATTTTCATCCAGTGAATTGCTGGATTACAACACAAGCTAAATTCACAGCCTTATAAATATTTATTCTTAATGTTAAGGCATTGATTGGGAAAGAATAGCTTCTTGAGAATCAAAATGGAAACATTTGGTTGTACACCCATTAATATGAATAACTTGAACTCAAATCCCACTGAGCCTTTTTTTCCATAATAAGCACATTTTCTTCCATACCTTCAGAGCCGCCACCTTCTGAAGACCTTATGAATATCTCATCTGAGTGAGTTGCCTTGTAAGGAAAGCTACTTCCTCTCAGGACGTAGGCCATCAAATCCCTATCCTGACAGATCTACACTTAGAGGACAAGTGGACAAATTAAAGTCTGTTGCAGGGGAGGATAGATAGATTAAAAGGGTATTCCAATATATAGAATACATTGGAACTTTTATATATAGGAACATTTGGGATATAGGAAGAGATAGATTCTATTAGACCAAGGAAGAGGACTATAATATTAGACATGTCCAAATTTTTTACTAATAAAAACTTTCTAGAAATTCAGAATTTAATGTGTAAGCTTGAGTAGCTGAGAACAGTACTTTGTTGGTTAATAAAATGCTAGTAGTACATTAAAGTAACTGAGATCCCAGACTTCTTTGGTATAATGCAGAAGAAACTCTGTGGTTGATTAGACATTTTAGGAATAAAGTTTGAGTTACCTCAGCAAGAGCAATCATCACAGCTAGCTTAGTGTCTAGCTGAGGCCAAAGAGAAACAAGAACTAGTGAGTTGAGGAAGGACATTATGAATACCAACTCAAGTCTGATGACTAATTTTAGGTAGCAGAACTAAAAAATTATGCACATTTCATTCCTGGATATGCCACATAGATTACTGTTAAGTATATTCAAAAATTTTGTTTTTACTCTCACCTTTATTACTTATTTTAATATGTACTGGTTATGGTTAACATTTAGATTATTGATTTATATTGTAGCAAAGAATGACTATTATTAAATCATTCTTGAGAAAAGAATGAAAATCATTAAATGATTCTTGAGAAAAGAAATGAAAATTCAATAGAAATGAATGAGGAATACAATGCGTCTCTTCAGTTGAGAGGGGGGTGAACATATCTTTGTCTATAGAAAGGAACATTTAACAAATATGTTTTAACTCAAAATATTGTTAGTGTGCTTTTGGATGTCAAATATTGAAAGATACAGCTTGTGCCTGAGACTGCCAACAGTAATGCCCTCATCAGTCACCAGGTAGAGCCTTTCTCTATATTACAGGGGCATAAAACTGAAACTATATTTTCTAAATCTCACCAGCACAAACTCAGCTGTATTCTGACAATAAGGGATGCTTGCTAAATATTTGGATCACGGAAGGGAAAAATGCGTCATTATTACCTGCAGTAGCCACATGGAGAAGCGCTGGTATTGGGAGAAGGTAGAAAAGGATTTATTTATTTATTTATTTATTTATTTATTTATTTATTTTTACTGTTTGGGATTCATTGAAGGTACAAAGAATTAGGTTACATTGATTGCATTTGCCAGGTAAATTCCCTCTTACACTTGTGTTCTGTCCCCAAGAAGTGTGCCATACACCATGAACCCCCATCCTCTTCCCACCTCCCCTCTACCTGCTCTCTCCTTCCCCTACCCCTTCCCTTGTATTACTCCTCTACTGCCTTCATGTTAGAATTGAGTACATTAGATTCTTGCTTCTCCATTCTTGTGAGGCTTTATTAAGAAGAACGTGTTCCAACTCCATCCAGGTTAGTACAAAAGATATAAAGTCTCCATCTTTTTTAATGGCTGAATAGTACTCCATGGTATACATATACAACAGCTTGTTAATCCATTCCTGTGGGGGGCATTTCAGTTGTTTCCACATTTTGGCAAATTGAGCTGCAATAAACAATCCAGTGGAAATGTCCTTATGATAAAATAATGTTGGACTGTGTGAAGGTTTTATGACAAAGACTTCAGCGGCCATTGCAACAACAACAAAATTAATAAATAGGACTTGATTAAGCTGAAAAGCTTCTGCACAATTAAGGACACAACAAGTAAAGCAAAAAGATAACCTTTGGAATGGGAAAAGATATTTGAATCTGACAAAGGGTTGATAATAAGAATCTACAGATAACTCAAATTAATCAATAAAAAAGAATGAACAATCTCATGTACCACTGGGCAAGAGATAGGAACAGAACCTTCTCTGATGAAGACAGACAAATGGCTAACAAGTATTTGAAAAAATGCTCATCTTCCCTGATCATTAGAGAAATGCAAATCAAAACCACCTTGAGATACCACCTAACCCCAATGAGAATAGCCCACATCACAAAGTCTCAAAGCTGCAGGTGCTGGCGTGGGTGTGGAGAGAAGGGATCTCTTTTACACTGTTGGTGGGACTGTAAACTAATACAGCCCTTTTGGAAGGAAGTATGGAGAATCCTTGAAGAACTCAAATTAGACCTCCCTTTTGATCCTGCAATCCCATTACTAGGTGTCTATCCAGGAGAAAAGGATTTTGCCAGCAATTTCTAGACATCTTTTTGAGAAGAACCCATTTAGGTATTATAAGAAGCAGAAATAATGGATATTAACTTTTCTATGATTATAGTTCTTCTGGATTTTCGGAAATTTGCCTTTCTAACCTTTTTTCCTAACTTGGAAAGATTAAAAACCTTCCCAAATTAAAACAGGGTAGTTTCTGCTTTCCTTACTCAACTCTCATGATTTCCCTTTCCAAAATACACTTTCAACTTGAAGTAGAAACACCACGTTTCTCTCAGATGGTGAGAATTCTGATGTTTGAATATCCAGAATTTTGGCACCATGCTTCCTGCCTAAGTAAAATAAATCCCCAGTAATAATGGAAAATGATTTCAACCTTTGGGTAAATTAACCCCAGAGCTTTCTAAAGAGAAGGAAATTTCTGATTCCCAATACCCTCGCATCACAGCTCTCCCTGTCCTCATCACAGTTTGGTCACATGAGTCTTGCCAGTCTTTTCCTTGTCATTTTGTGTCACATTTCTATCACTTGCAAACAAGACTCCCAAACACACAAACATACATAAACACACATGAGCAGTACTTTTAACATAATATACATCCAACCTATACACTTCAACATGTATAGAAATAAGGTTACAATTTAATTAATTGCTTTGTCCTTGCTTTTATAAAACTGCTGATTCTAATCCCTTGCTATGTAAATAATGTCAACAATGAAAAAGAACATTATTTTTTAAAAGTCCTGATAAAAAAAGTAGAGAAAGGGGCAACGCCTATGGCTCAAGGAGTAGGGCGCCAGCCCCATATACTGGGGGTGGTGGGTTTTAACCCAGCCCCAGCCAAAAATTGTAAAAAAAAAAAAAAAAAAAAAAAAAAGTATTAATAGAAAAGTCATAAGATATACTGATATTTCTACATATAGAAATTTCAGAACTTATATGAGTTTCTGTCAAGGAAGTGTATATATAACAATTTTATAACTATAATAAATATGCTGCATTTATAAATCCTATAAATATACATATGTTTATAAACCTATGGTTACCTCTGTTATGTATTTGTATGCTCTTAGTTGATATCTCAGACATACTTCAAGGATCAACTATACGAGTCAATCTATTGATATATTATCACAGGTATTTTAAATGTGCTGATCATAAAATCTGCATGTTTGACAAATAACTTAGAATCACAAAATTTCCTGGAAAGTAAACAGGAAAATATTCACATAAAATAGTTAATTCTGGCATTTTCAGTCATGAACCAGGGACCCTCAGCTCTAGTGTGAAGTCGCTGTTTCAGCGGTAACATCTCAGTGTGAAATGGCCTAGAAGTCATGGAATGACAAAACTTTCCACTACGTAGTAACCCTTTAGGTACTGTATTCATTATCCCATATTAGAAAGAAAATCAGTCCACTCTTTTGAATAATGAAAAGTATCCTTTTAATATCACTTTTAGGAGACATAAGCAGAAGCAATTTGCTCCATATTATTTCCTTTAGATGAAAAGAAATTAATAAAGTAAGAACATGAGTAAACACATTTGCTAATGTACAATCTTGTCTTCTTTTGGAGCTTACTAAATGTTTAAGAACATGCACATTTACATAATTATCCTTAATTATGCATTACATGGAGAGCAGCTCTCTCTGTCCAGTTTAACACCTTTGCACTTAGGTTTCCTGCCCAGAGGATAAAGAAGAGGAACTGAATTTCAACAGTGAATGTAGCACATCTATACCCAAACATAAAATTTGAAAGCAATTAATCTGAAGTGTTTAACAGTCTCTTTAATTTTAAATCAGTCCGTGCTAGTAAAAGTAGATCACCTTATCTAGATTGCCACAGAAGACCAAATTGGTCTTTCTGGCCATTAAAGCATTATCTTTAAAATTATAGCCACCTTCATTCAATGTTCTTCCAGTGACCTGAAAAAGTAAATATAGCTCCAAATGACTTAATTTATTCCATAAATTTCGCAATTTGTTATTGCTTTACTCCATTATAAAAGGCCCCTTTTTACCTGGCTCCTAGCTCTTTTGCTGCCCTTATCCATCATGACTGCCCTCATCAAATTTTATGTTTTATGTTCCTGGAAGAACATTTACAGTTGCCTGAATGAAACTTGCTTCTTTGGCGTTTTACTTGTTCTTTTGTCAGTATCCATCCACACATATTTAATCAGATATTTACTTCTTTTTCTATAATATGCTATTTTACACACACAAAAAAAACATGGAGTACAGGAAACTTCAAGAAATTCAGTGTGATAAAAAGAATGATTAAATGGTTTTGTGAATTTATTTCTTCATAGAGTCATTCATTCATAAATATAAATACATATATGTACATTGTAAAACACCTGCTATGTCCAAACACATATAGTAGGTGCATAGGGAATATAAAAGTGAATAACAAGAAATGGCAACTGACCTTTAAGGAGTTAGAAACCGGAATTTGGGAAAGTTGAAAGTAACTACAATGTGAGACAAATTAACTTTCACAAGATGAGTATGTATCTCACATATTCGTAGTGTAACAGACAGCTGATACAACAGAGGAACGGGGTGGGGGGAAACTTCATGGGTGAGGATGACTTCATGGATGAACTAATTAATCTAAACAACAGAGGAAATAACATTTCAGTGAGTGTATAAAGAAATAAAGATTGTTTAGTTTAGTTTTATATGTTTCACGTTGTAAGCCAGTATTCAGAGAAATACAAACACGGGGTAAAAATAAAAAGAATTTTGTGACTAAAATCCAGATGTACCAAAAAAAAAAAAAAAAAAAAAAAATGCAGTAACCCTTTATTAACATTGTTTTCTAATGATAGGAACAAATTGGAGCTAGTTTACAAAACAAAATTGGAATAGAAATAGAATATATTTATCATTAAAAAAAAAAAAAAAAAAGCTATCGAACAGAAACCAAACAAAATCAGGACCTAGATGCTTTTTCAGTGTTTTACCATTTTTTTCTATGATCATTCTATTTTTTTTATGGAGTTGCTGAGTATAGTTTGGGATAGTAATTTTTCTGTTACTTTTACCAAGAACAGTATGAAATATAAAATAGCAAATTCAGACTGTTTCAAATTATTATGGAAAAGAATCTATTTATACTAGAGAGCAGTCAAGGATATTTCATACCATATATAGAGGCTTACCCAGTATAGAAAAGAATTTATATTCCAGAACGGGGTAGAAACTCTATGTATTAATTAGAACTTTAGGTGGTTAAGAGTAGGAGGGAAATCTCAACATCCATGTGGATAGTAAAAAGAATGAGAAAATGTGTCTTCTATTTATGGGCAAGAACACAGGCAGGCAGATTTTCATATGTTCAAGGATGAAAAACAGAGCACATATAGGGATGAAAAGAAAAATTTTACATCATAAAAGACAAGGAATATATGATTCAAAAATGACAAACTTTGAGCTAAATGCCGCTGTATACAGAGAAAATTGTATAAAGTATTTGTTTTCTACTTTTAATGAAATTCAGTAAAAAATAAATCCTGCTGGAAATACTATGCCTGTTTGCATGTGCACTAGTGTAAGGTGGCTTCTGCCTTTTTTTCAGTTGTCATTTTCTTTTTTTTTTTTTTTTCAATATGTAAAATGTTGACATTTTATTTTTATTTTTTTAATTTTTTTTTATTGTTAAATCATAGCTGTGTACATTAGTGCAATCGCCTGTAGCCATTCTAAGATGCACCATAGATGTGGCCCAACCCATTACCCTCCCTCCACCAAAACCTCCCCCCTCCCTTCCCCTTCCTTAGCCCTTTCCCCATAGTCTTGTGGTATAGTTGGGTTATAGCCTTCATGTGAAAGCTGTAATTTAGCTTCATAGTAGGGCTGAGTACATTGGATACTTTTTCTTCCATTCCTGAGATGCTTTGCTAAGAAGAATGTGTTCCAGCTCCATCCATGCAAACATGAAAGAGGTAAAGTCTCCATCTTTCTTTAAGGCTGCGTAGTATTCTATGGTATACATGTACCATAATTTGCTAGTCCATTAGTGGGTCGATGGGCACTTGGGCTTCTTCCATGACTTAGCAATTATGAATTGGGCTGCAATAAACATTCTGGTACAGATGTCTTTTTTATATTGTGACTTTTGGTCTTCTGGGTATAAACCTAGTAAAGGAATTATAGGATCGAATGGAAATTCTATTTTTAGGTCTCTAAGTATTTTCATCATAAGGAAAAAGCGAGGCTTGCAAACAGCATGAGAAGGGTCCTTTCACCCCACGTTTAACTTTACAATAAATCCTGTCTCCTCTCATTTGTGGCATTGATTATCTCCACTAATTGTGGGTTTTAGTATCATTGTGAATTTTGTCATCTCTGAACTTTTAAATAATAATTGAGTAACTGGAGAATTATAGTCGATATACTATTTAAGTCCCATGTGTGTTATAGTTTATTATTTCAAAAAGTGATGAAATTTTGGATGATATCAAGGAAAAAAGTGTAAACATGTATATAGGAGGTGAAATTATGTGGATGTGAAATTTGTTAAAAGTGGAAAAACTTAGGGATATGCAGCAAAAGTCTTAAAAGTGTCATCTCCATAGAGATTGAAGCCTCCTAAATCATGACAGTCGTGGGGATGAGCCATTGATTAATAGCAGATAATAGATAATAACTAGACAATATTGCCTAGGAAGAGCAGTTGTTATAATGAGAAGGTATGGCTGCAAGGAAAGAAGATGATTTTCATGAGAATGAGGATGTAATGGGAAATATATATAGAAACAGGAGCTGGGAAGAAGCACATCAGAGTGATAGCCAGTGCTACATGAAATGGGGAAACCATTCACTTAAGGGGGCATCTTCAAAGCCAGGCTTTTCCTTATGGCAAAATCCAGTTAAAGAAATAACAATTACTTCAATGAAAAGTTAATTCGTATTAATGCTGAACAGAGCTTCCAAAAGGCATGACAATAGAATATGAGATGATGAATAGATTTATTAAAACCTCAATGAAAACCAGTAGCCATATCAGAAAACTAGGATTTTTAATAAGTTCTGAATATTCAGTGGTGAACACAAAGGACAAAGGATCTGCACTCTTGGAGCTCAGCCCAAGTCACACACACACACACACACACACACACACACACACACACACACAAAATTATGCCTGTGTGAAGAACATGAAATGGGGGTTCTTATTATCTGTACTATCTGCTTATGACAGCATTTTAAGGAATTATGTTAATTTCAATGTTCTCTACATCATAAGCTTCTTATTCATTTTTCAAAATGGACCTAAACATGTTTAAATGAGTTTAGATGTTCAATATATGTAGATACCAGGTAAATTACAACAGTATTAAAGAACTCTTAATACTAGATTTTAAAAGTCTAAATTCATAAGTTCCTGATGAGTTCTACTTTTTTATAAAATAGTTGCCTCTGTAGGTAATTACCAAAGGAAATATATACAGTACTCATGTTTCTGGATTATACTTTTCCTATTACTACATCGTAGGTGCTATTCCCCAAAGGACTGTAAGATGATTCTATCATCCTCAGAAGTGCTACAGCCAAAAACATCACGTTGGGAACTGCATACTACGAACAGCAGAGCAAGCTCTCACTCAGCCAGGGGTAGAAATATAGGCGGTTCAGTTGGCCTACTGTGCAGGTCAGGTATTAAATTTGGTATGATCCTTGTATATCAAATATATCCCTGCAAATATCTATAAGATTTGTCTTATGCTTGGTATCTTGGAAAAAGTAGTAAACATGAGATATGGAGAAACTTTGTATTTGGAAGGGTATTTTTCTCAATTTTCACTAATAATTTTACAATCAGGAACCCCTCCCCGGTTTAGCTGGTCTTTGGTTGAAGTAGGCTTGATGTAAATCAGATATCTGCAGGATAATTTCTTTATCATTCCACTCTTTCCCCTTTTTATTTAGTTTCACTAGCACTTCTTTGTAAGAAATATATATAATTGTTACACATATTATGATATTTTCCTTACTTCATCAAGATAAGGAGTTTTAGAAAAAGACAAACCTAATGTTAAAGGGATGGAATAAAAAATGTACAAAGGACCAGAATGACAACTTAAACACAGCCTGGGTGGGAAGATGTTTCTCACCAACTATGTTTCTTACATATGTCAGGACAATAAGTACAAAAATAATCACTATAGAGGGAAAGTGATGATGTTTTTCCTTTGAAAATATTTGTAAATTATGATTATGTTAACATTTGCTATTACCAGATTTTTCTCAGTGAATGTTGGCTTTTTTGTTATTGTTGTTGCTAATCTTTCTTATTATTGTTCAATGCATTCATTAATAATTTCTTTATACTTCCATGTTGCAGGGAAACCTGATGAGGGGAGTGGAACTAATGCTTAGCAAATTCATTTGCAAAGGGTTCAATATAAATTTTGCACACCAAACAGAATATCTCTGAGTCTGAAATACTGAAAAAACTGACTTGCCACATTGGCAATGCCCGTTTATGGGAAATAAGAATCCTAACCATTTGTATGTAATTGTACCTGTCAGCATCACCTATAACTTGAATATAAGTTTTGAAGGACTGCATTTATTATGTCAAAGGCAAATTAGCAGCTGCTCAAATGGGGATGTGGAATTTTAATATAACACCTGCAGCATAGCTTTACTTATCTAGAATCAGCTTTTCTTTCCAAAGAGCTTTCAGTGAATTTCATTGAGAAACTGCTCACTCCATATGTCTCCTACAGGGTTTCCAATTCTCTATAGTAATGACTATTTTAACTGGTATGGGTGGGCTTAAAAACCTTTATGTCACTAACACTTATCCAGGTCCCACAAAACCCTTTCATCTTAACTCCCAAGGTCAGTGTAATGGTTCCCTAATTCATAAAACTGCTCTGTATTTTTAAATTAATCCCATATCACTATAGGGCTGGATGATTAAATAGTTTATGACTAGTTTTTTTCTATGTGATGTATTATTTTTTCCTTTTTTAAAAATTTCACATTAGTGTGAGGGTACAAACAACTAGGTTACATGGCTACAATGTTTGCATTTTGTCAGGTAGACTTCCTCTTCCAATGTATTTTTAAAGCACAATTTCTGTTATGTTTGCAATGAATCTCCTTTGAAGATTCTGAGGAAGTGATGGCCTAGTAATGGAAGGTTCCCAAGCCCTACTGTAGTAAAACAAAAAATAATGAGAAGAGAAAACTTTAACAATAAGGAAACTCTGACACAAACATGGATAAAGAACATGATAAAGATATGTGTTATCTACATACCATGCAATAAAGATATGTATATGTCATCTACATACATACCATGCAATAAAGATAAAGATATGTGTTATCCACACACCATGAGATAAAGATAAAGATATGTGTTATCTACATACCATGTGATAAAGATATGCATTTTCTACATACCATGCGGTAAAGATAAAGATATGTGTTATATATATACCATGCGATAAAGATATGCGTTATCTACATACCATGTGATAAAGATAAAGATATGTATTTTCTACATATCATGTGATAAAGATATGCATTATCTACATACCATGCAATAAAGATAAAGATAAAGATATTGTGTTATTTACATACCATGCGATAAAAATATGTGTTATCTACATATCACAAGTAAATATACTTTTTCTTTCTTAAATGTGAAACAAAAATGATCAAATTGACAGAGATCACCAAAATATGTATACCCAAACCAAGAAAACAATTCTACATTTTGTCAAAATATAAAGAAGTCTTGAAAAGAAGTAAAGACAAGTAGATGGATGGCAAGCCTGGCTGAGAATGAGAGAGCGAGCCTGGAGCTACATTGTAAGGAAGCTTACAGGCCATAAGCATTTTTTTTTACTTGGATTTTCAAAGTGTGGACAGGTAAAATCAGGAAAAATCGGCCACTTTTCCTTAGATTAATGGGGGAAAGCTGGAAGTAAAAGAGATTGACGATTTCTATTTGCAACAACTATTTTCTCAGCAGACTAAGAATGATATGTTGAAGGCTGCCTGGTGTTGGGCCAACGTGAGCAGAAACAATGCACTGTGCCCTCTTCCCTGACCATGATTTCTCCTGAAATTTCCACATCTTACCTGAACTTAAGCAAGGACTTTTCTGAATCTGAAAGATATTCCCTTCAGAGATGTAGAACATTCCTTTGACTGTGCCAGGAAAGAAATAAAAAAAAAAAAAATGAGATATTGTTCCACTCCATGAGTTAAAAATTGAACCCTCAGATAATACAAACACAGTCTATGAAAGAGGGAATTGCAATGATATATAATTTGCAGAACGAAAGGTGAAATAACAAAACCATGGGAAAGGGTAGAGAGCATATAATGGTGATCAAACACACAGATGAAACAATCAATCTTTTTTACCCCTTTGGAGATTGAGATAACATCTACAGTGTCTGCAGTGGTCAATTCCAAAGAGCCTCTCCCTTGCCTGGCTGAGAATCACTGTCTATTAAAGGGAGGATGGTGTATGCCTCAGAGGGTGATATGGAAGTATCCCAGAATTATGGTAGGAGTGAGACTGAAAAGAAAATTTTAAGTTCCACAAGTAAAATTAATTGAGAGGATGACCTAGAAATAGAAGACAGTAAAAGAAGACAGGAGAAAAACTACATACAGCCAATTGGCATGAGCTTCATTGAGGCGGGTATTTTACAAATAGGCTTTAAAAATGTTTGGAAGCAGCAACACAATTACAAAAATATTAACAGCTCCCACTTCTTCAGGAAAAGCTTCTAAAGGAGAAAGAGTTTGAAAATGGTGTTAATGGGATACCCAGTTTTCAGTCAGAGCAGTGAATCAGAAACTGGATGAGTCTGTAGTCCCGTGGGGAGAATTTTTTTTTGTTTGTTTAGTGTTTATATAGTCAGTGCTTTAATTAGTCTTTGGTAGAACACAAAGGTGAGTATTTGAGAACCACTTAAAATTAGGCAATGAAATCAAGAAAAGAATCAGAAAATGTAAGTTTGCTGACTCTAGATGGAGAATGACAGGAGGTACTTTGCAAGAGACGTGAAAGGGAAACCAATGTGTGCAAGAGCCAGGACAGATCAAGGGGAGCTAAAATGAAGAACTGCCAAGGGGGGTTATTAGTCTTCTGTTACTACCCAAAAAGTGAAACATACCAAATCTTGCAGTTTTGTTGTTCAGAAGTCTGGACAGGCCTCCCTGCGCTAATGTCGAATGGGGGTCAGGATAGGATGATTTCTGTAGACTCTCAAAGAGAATCCCTTTACTTGACCTCTTTTTTAGAGAATGCCAACATTCCTTAGCCCATGGATCCATCCTCGTTCTTAAAAGCCAGCAGCACTGAGTCTCTCTATTCTTATCTTTGTCTATGACTGTCTTCCGCTGCCTTCCTCTGATGCCGTAAGACTCCTTGTGCTTCCATTAGACTTGCCCACACAATCCACAGTGATTTCTCTATTTTAAGGTCATCTCATTTGTTACTTTAACCTCCAAATTTATTTCCCCTACATGATGTAACCCATTCATAGGTGCTGAAGATTATACATGAAATTGCACATTTGGGGAGTGAGGCATTATTCTGTTTACCACTGAGAGTATAGTCAAAGAATAGTAGGAAGCTAGAACTCACCAATGGAACCCATGATTTAGATGCAGAGGAAGGTTTTATTAATCTCATGTTTTTAGCTTTAAGAAAAAGTGTCCCCAGATCTGGTTGCCACCCTCCAGGCTTCTGGGGTTGAAATCCTGCAGACAGTGCTTCAAACATGGTATGAGCTAGTGAAGAGGTGAGTTGGTGACTCTAGCTGAGATGGTGAGAAACTGAATGAGAAAATAAAGATGTGGGAATAGGTGGAGTTTCCATAAAATACTGAAGGCAAAAGGAGAAATCAGAGACTGGAATTCTGGAAAATATAAATTGTTATTTAGTTTGATGAATAAAGTAAATTAAAGGAAATAAAATAAGAAAAATCTATAAAAGAAAAATATATTTTTAAAATATTCCCATGTTGGAAGCACTTTTAAAAAAATGACTCAACAGGTCAAAGAAGGCAAAATTTTAGATCCTTTTTACCATAATATTTTGCCTCTGAATCTATTATTAGGTACATGGTCAAGTAAATGGTAAATTATTACTTTCTTTCTTTGTTTTTTTTTTTTTTTTTTTTTTGGCCTGGGCTGGGTTTGAACCCACCACCTCCAGCATATGGGGTTGGTGCCCTATTCCTTTGAGCCACAGGCACCGCCCCAGTAAATAGTTACATTTTTGAATCCATAATGGTCATACATTTACACTTGTAAATTTAGTTTCTTTACCGTGAACACTGTATTTTAATTGTCATTGATTGATAGCCATAAAGTTAAGCATTAATTTTAATTTTTACATTGCACAAATACACATATAATATATAAGTATGTTGCCATTCAAGGTTCAAGTAGAATGTTCCTTTTTCAAGAAGTAAATAAATTTGCTTGATTATTATATCCCATTGTAAAATTTGAGTGATAACTATAGTATAAATACTCTTTATGTAATTTTAAAAACACTTTTAAAGTGTCCAGACTTTAAAAAAAAAAAAAAAGTTGTATCATTTGGAAATATTTCATCAATCTTTTTTTTTTTCTTTTGACCTACTGAATTGACTGACTTTGTTAGAGGGGCATAAGTCTCAAACACATCGATGTTCAGTTAGTCAGAAGGAAAATATTCTGGGTGGGCATGAACTAATTGGGTAAACCACTAAAAAGGACTAGACCCTTTCTGAAGAGAGAATTTGAAGAGAAATTCAACATAAGAGATGATCTCCTGCAAACTGGCTACAGTGGTATCAGGTAGTAAGGAACTGAGGGCAACTTCTAGGAGCCAACAGCAGTCCTTGACCGACTGCCAAAAACAAAACAGACTTCCATGCTATATACAAACACAAAAACTGAACTTTGGCAGCCACTTGGGGGAGCCTGAGAATGAACCTTTCCCTAGTTCATGCCCAGATGAGGATATAGCTGGCTTATATCTTGATGTCAATGTTGGGAGCTCCTGAGCAGTTTGTTAAGGGCCCTAGTAAGTTGCTCCATGTCTATTGAAACTCTCTTAGCCAATCAATAATCACATATGATTAAATTTTAGACATAAATATCCTTATAAAATTAGTTCTCAACATTCTTCCCATTATTTGGTCCCCCAAAGAGCATATGAATATGCATATGGACTCATTTTCATAATTCCAGTAACCTAAAGCCTATATAGCCTGCTCTCACAATTGGTCTTAGTCTGCCATCGCTAGAGGCATATTGTTGTGGTTTTTGGTTTTCACCAAGAATGAATATGTCTCTACGTTAATCACCTTAAGTAAAAGTTTTGTGTAAAAAGGATGCCAAAAATGTATTAACATTTTAAGAAAGGAAAAAATATATAAACCGTATTAAAATTGTAATACTCAAGTCACATTTGACGTATACAATTACAAAGAAGTGCTCAAGGTTCTTCAAGTGCTCAAGAAGAGTTGTAGTTATCTTTTGTAATTGGGATATAGGGAGTTTTACAATTTCAGTGCAGTTTTTTCTTTTTTTAAAGTGTGTATACACATTTTTGGCATGCTGTCTGTGTGTATATATACACACACATAATACGTAATATATGTTACACTGACAAAAAGAAGCGAGAATAAAACCTTATCCTGCATATCCCTGGAACATGGTCTTCGGTAGGGAGTCTCTGGCATTGTACTGGCTGTTAACCAGGTTTCTCATTTGTATAGGCCCTTCCCCCACACTGACCCCAGGCTCAGGGCCAGAGTTTACTCCAAGTAGAAAGAACCCAATGAAAAGAAACCCTGGCAAGAAGAAGACACTAAGTGGGTTACCTCCTCACTGATTTCAATACTTCCATTTCAGAAAGGGATTTTTGTCTCTATTTCTATGTATTTTTTTATTTCCTAAACCAGAAATTAGCCTTTTCCAAAGATAAATCAGAAGACACCTGTAACCAATTTAAAATAATAATTTGTGTCCATTTTCACTCATCCCTATTGCAACTATAACATTATGGACAGCATTACAGTAGAAATTTGATGCAGCTAAAGGGGTATTTGAGTTCAAAAAATTAAGACTAAGATATTGCAAAAAAAAAAAATCTTAATTACAAGGCACTGTAATTTCAACATAACTATCAAGGATAAAACAAATTAGCATTTATGGAACATAGGTGTGTATATATCTCTATAATTTGGGTGACTGCACTACAGTCTGTGTGTGTAATTAAATTTAATGAGCTCACCTGGATTTGATATATAGCATCAACTAACACAAAAAAGATTAGCAGGGGTTAGCATTGATGGTTAAATGGTGGCTAAACTAGCTTAGGGTCTCTGATAATCCCAGTTATGATTTCTTAATTGCCTTATCCCATCAATCAAATCATTTACTGTCCTGAAACTTTTATCTCCCTTAGCATGATCCCCTTTTCCTACAGACATTTCTTTGCCCATCCTCATAGCATCTAATTGCTCGGGAGATGTGAACCAAATGCCCCTGGAATAGAATAGGGAATTTTTTATGTAAAGTATGCTGGATGTTGAAAAGGCTAGAAGGGGCCAAAGGCTATGTTAAATTGAAACATTTAATTGAATATGATGTAACCAAGGAATACATGCCTGAAGAACAAATTTGGCCAAGGATGTTAATTTGAGCCTATGGTCTCTAATTAGTAGTTTTTAAATTGGGGGTGGGAGGCGGGGGCTTCAAAGAATGCTTTATGATTGTAAAGAAAGATTGTCCCCCCCCCCCCAGGGAGTTTTTCTGATTTTATACTATACTTTGGGTAAATTTACTTAAACCTATAAATGCATTTTTCATATATGCTTTAATATTCACACATTTACATATATGCATGTTATATGCATGTATATGTATGGTTGACCTTAATCCTAAAACAGCACAGGGGTTAGAGGTTCATACCCCTGCACAGTCAAAATTTTTTTATTCCACCAAGTTTTAAATTCTAATATACTCCTTCTGACAGAAGGCCTTATCAATGATATAAACAGTTAATTAACATATTTTCAACATGGGTTTGAACTGTGTGTGTACACTTATACATGGATTTTTTCTGTGTCTGCCACCTCTGAGATTCAAGACCAACCCCTGCCTTTCCTCCTCCTCCTCAGCCTGCTCAATGTGAAGAACACAAGACTGAGGACCTTTATGATAATTCATTTCCATTTAATGAACAGTAATAGATTTTCTCTTATAATTTTCTTGATAACATTTTATTTTCTTTACCTTACCCTATTGTAAAAATATAGTATATTATACATATAACACTTGTTCTTAAACCAAAGTGAGCAATTATATTTTGTCTCATTTCTCTATTACTCTAAATACATAAATAAAATATAACATATTTATTTAATATATGAAGTCACACAGTTAAGTTAGTGAAGCCATCCTAGAAAAAGAACTACCTCATTGCTAAATCACTGCTACAGTCTCCTTTAAAGTCTTCCCCCCGGGAAGGTATACACTGATGCCAGTGCCCAGTCCACCCTTCAGCACCATTTTGGAACTCTTTTTCGGGTCGGTTTGGAACAACGATCAGAGCTGTTGTTGCATGTATATAGGTGTATCCATGATTTTTATTAAGCCAATTTGAAGCAACTGTTTTTTAGTAAGACATTGTAGGTAAAAACTGATGTTTTCTACTAGAGAAAGTTTTAGTTTTTCTTTTCAATTTTTAGACATTTTATTTTATATTTTGCATCATTACATAGGCTAAGACTTGCATTAGAAAGTTGAATAGGGAGATGAGAATGGCATTCTTGTCTTTTTTATGATCATAATAGGGAAGCATTTAATATATTACTATTAAGTGTGAGTTAGCCATATGATTATATAGATATGCTATCTCAGATTTTTTTTTAAAGTTTCCTTTTATTTGTACATTGCTATCTGTTTTTGTCATAAATGGCCATTTGTAAAATTCTTTTTTTTCCTCTTTTGTATCCATTGAAATGATCATATGATTGATTTTTTTGTTAGTCATATGGTGAGTGACATAATCCTATTTTTGAACATCAGACCAGTTTTACATACTTGGGATAAATGTACATAATTATACATAACATTATACTTCTCATATATTGTGTATATATAATACACTCACAGCTTCAGTCTGCTAATGCTTTTTTTTAACAGATATTTAACTCTAGAATTTTTTCTACAGGTATTTAAGTCATAGACTTTTTAAATAAAGGCTCCGATCCATTTACTAAATATATTCATCTCTGTGGGATACAACTACTTAACTATGCTGTTCTAATATAAAAGCAGTCCTGGGAAATATATAAATGAATGAATATGTTTGAATTTTGCCAGTAGGTGATATTTTACATCTTTAGGAGCAATATAAGTCAGTGGATTATTTTCTTGTATTATCTTTGTCATGATTTTGTATAAGAGATGTCCTACTCTCACAGTTTCATGAAACAGTTTAGGAAATGTTCCCTCTTCTTCACCTTTCTGAAGAATATTGTTTTTTGGATAATACTTTTCTTATGCTTATCGAAGTTTAAATAAATTCAAAGGAAAAACTACCTGGGACTAGAACTTTCTCTATAGAAAGGCTTTGTAAATTAAAATTTAAGTACCAAAAGCTGCAATATAAAATCTGGAATATGCAAGTTTTACTCATTCCAGTAGAAGACAAACTTCATAAGATCAAACTGTATATATGAAATCAAATTTGTAGATTAAAAAACGTTGGACTGAATATGAGTGGACAATGAAATATTGGCTTGCTCAAAAGTTCTGTTTCTATATATATTTAAGTATATCTCTTTATACCTGTTCAGGCCTGTATCCAGCATGTCTGGTGGAAATAGTCTCAGGCAGGGTTTCTCAGCCCTGGCACTGACATTCAGGGCTGATAATTCTTGGACTGTCTTTCTTGTTGCAGTATACTTACACATCTCTGACTTCTTCTGTTCAGGAGATGCCAGTAGTACCCATTCACCTCTCACCCCAGTTAGGACAAATAAAATACCCCCAGATGTGCTCTGGAAGCTGAAACTGTCACATTTTCCTTATTAAAATGGATTGGATTTTTTGTTCTTGTTTTGGCATATAGCAAGCAATCTGAGCCCAAATTTGCCATGTTGTTTTTTTAAAGACATCTTATTGAAGAATAATTTACATAAAACCAAATTATACATTTTAGCATATGTTTTAATGAGTTTGACATGTGTACACATTTGTATAACCACCCCCATCAAAATGTAAAATCCTTCAGATTCTGGAATAAATAAATAAGCTCCATCAGGGCCTTGTGTTCCTACAGGTAAGAATTTAAAACTCAGGACAAAATAGAAAATCACATAATCATATAAAAACAGTAGACAATAAGATAAATCAAGCAGACTCTAAAGTATTTAAAATGTGAAAGAAGCACTAGCAAAGTATGAGTTTTCCATTTTCACGTTTTTAGACTGAGGGCAAATTCAGTTTTATGTGGGGCAGCAAAACTTAGAAAATCCATAATCTTTTTGCCTCAAGGTCCAAAGGACAAATGTCAGATAACTTAGAACTTAGCCACTTGGAAGTAAGAAAGAAATGATGGAAAAAGAGAGAGAGAGAGGGAGGAAGAGAGAGAGAGAGAGAGAGAGAATGAATGAGAGAGAGAGAGATGGATCCAGAGAGAGGTAGCCACCAATTTGGTGCAAAAGTTCTACACATCTACCAGCTAACCATTAAATCAACTATCATTTAACTGAGATTTGAACTGCTGATTTAACCTTTCCAATTTGTATTCTATCAAGTAAATCATCTGCCAAAACAAAAAGCATCAATGTACTTTGGAAAAAATGAAATAGAATCCAGAGTCTCTAAAACATAATATTCATCATACCCAGGATTCAACATGAAATTATTCAATATATAAATAATCATGAAAACACATCTAACTCTCAATTAAATACATCAAATGAGGACAAATCCCAGGATAGCACAGATGCTGGAATTTGCAGACAGATTTCAATGCAACTCTAATGACTGTAAATTAAAGGAAAAGAGAATTCCAATAAATAAAAAGATATTACCAAAGAAGTCAAAACTAAGGGGAAAAAGGAAATTCTAGAACAGATAATTATATTATCTAAAATTTTAAATCTACTTATTTAACATAAAATCATAGAAAAAGGAAAGTATGAAAGAACTTGAAGGTAGAAATAATCCAATAAACGAATGAAAGAAAAAAAGATTAAAATCAAAAGCATGAAGAGCCTCAGAAATCCTTTTGGTACAGTAACAAAACATATCATATGTGTATAGTTAGAATTCTAGAAAAAGTAAGCGAATGGGGCAAAAAAGAAAAAGTATACTGTCTCGGAAATATCCCAAATTTCGGAAAAATACAAACACATATATTAACATTTATAAGAAGTGCATGAATCAAAGGAGGATATTTTCAATGCCTAGGTACATAATAGTCAAATTGCTGAAAATTAAAGATATTGAAAATAATCTCAAAAGTAATCAAATAAAAACCAAGGCATTACACTCAGAGAAATACGAAGATGAAAACTCTTAACTTCTCATAACACATTCTGAAGATTAAAGACAATTAAGCAACATCTTTAATGTGCTAAGGGAAAAAATAAACAAACTACAAATCTGGAATTCTATGCTTAGCTAAAATACTCTTCAATAATAAAGGCAAAATACAGATGTTTTCAATAAAGGAAAATTAAAAGTATTTGTTACCGAAAGACATACCTTGTAAGAATTACTAAAGGAATACCAGGTGAAAATATGCATCTTTAAGAAGACAGGCAGTATCACAAGTTGAAAATATAAAAGATTACTTTATCCTTATATTTTTTATAATATGTATGAATGGCTACAAATACATATCTATCTATTTATCTATCTATATAATTTTCTGTCAACAAGAGGTGTAAATAACCAAAAAGATACTGAGATTGAAAGTAGATGGTTGAAAGGGATATAACACGCAGCCTATAAGCATAACTATACCAAATGGGCTAGATAAATATTAGGCAAAATAGTCATCAAGATATAAACCATTGCCAAAAATAAAGACACATTTTCATAATGGAAAAGGGGTCAGTGAGATGTGAAATAGTGCATAACTTAATGACAGTCATAAATATGTTAATAAATCATTTTAAAACCACTGGAATTCATAAAACCAAAAGAAATGACTTTTCCTTTTTAACCAAAGGACAAAATAAGCAATTTCCTAATCATAGTTGGTAATTTTAACACCCAAGTTGCAAAAAAAAAAAAAAAAAAAAAAGAAAGAAAGAAAAGAAACTTAACAAAGATACTAATAACCTAAATAAGGTAATCAACAACTTTGACCTAATTGATATTTATAGAACACTAAACCATACCATTAAGAATACACTTTTTTTTTTTTACACGTGCACATGCTATCTTCATCAAAATCCATCATATACCTCCATGAGAATGTTATATCAGCAGACACGTTGCCAAGAGAGAATGGACAGAGACAGGATAAAATGAAGTAAGGCAACGTGCTCCCAAACTTCTACAGACAGGAAACAGGCTGATAACATCACTCACCTTCAAATATGTACTATCTTTCAACAAAAAGAAAGAATACCTCCAAGAGCAGAGTCTGGGGCCCACAGTATAGAGCCTCAAAATACTAAGGGATAATCCCAGCCTTGAAATCTCACAGTTTGCCTAGTTGGATTTTGAAATCACTTGGAACTGATGATTTCTTTCTCCCTTTCATTTCCTCCCTTTTGAAATAGTAATGCCTACCACTGTTTTATCTGTCTAATCATTGCATTTTGGAGGCAAATAAATTGTCTTATAGTTTCACAGGTCCATAGATGGAGAGGAATTTTACCCCAAGATGAATGATACCCATAGTATTGTCATGCAAAAGTTGATTTAGATGATGATATTTGGTATTTTTGAGCTAAGGATATTTAGATGAGATTTTAGACTTCAGTTGAGATTATAATGGGAAGACTTTTGTAGGTGTTAGAATGGCACAGATGTGTATTGCATGAGGGATGGACATGAATCTTCGGTGGCAACAATGGTCCTCAAAGATATCCAACTTTTAATCCTCAGAACCTGTAAATGTTATCTTCCATGGCAAAAGTGACTTTGCACGTGTAACAAAATTAAGGCTCTTGAGATGAGGAAATTAAACAAGACTATCTGGGTGGGCTCTAAATGCAATCACAAGTGTTGTTATGAGAGGAGGTAGAGGAAGGTTTGATTACAGAAGAAAACAAAAACCACGGGACACTGGAAGCTGGAGTAAGAAAAACTGATGTAAGGAAAGTGAAGGGATCCTGAGTGCAGGAATGCAGGCAGCTTTCAAAAACTACAAATACCAGTACCAGGACTTTGTAACATAAAATTTTATAAGACTTTTTTGGATTTCTGATCTCAAGAAATGTGAACAAATAATTGTGTATTGTTTTAAAACAGCAAGTTTGTCAAAATTTGTTATAGTACTCACAAGAAAGTAATTCAACAAGCAGAATTGCATTTAGAAATCAATATCACTTATCTGTCTAAAATAGCATAAAATTTTGTAAAATTAAATAGTAAATATCTAAATAATGCATGTATTACAAGGGAAATTAGAAAGATTCAAACTGAATAATGATGAAAATATTCAAAAACTTACAGTATACAGCTAATGAAGTTTCTTGCAATTTCAAAAAAACTTGCAGCTTTAATGCTTCTATTTCCAAACAAGAAAACTTAAAACTCAATCATCTACAGTTTCACCTTAAGAAGGTAAAGAAATGAAAAGAAGACCAAAGTAAACCTAAGTTCAAAGAAGGAAGGTTTAAAAAATAAGCAGAAATCAATAAAATAGAGAACAACAACAAAAAACAAGCCAAAGTTTCATTAATAAAGAAATATCTAGGGAGATTAGTTAATTAAGAAAGAAAAAAAAGTACAAATTACTCAAGTGAGAACAAAAGTGGGGCTTATTAATATAGATGATAGACATAAAACAGGTAGTAATGTAATACAACTTTATGCCAGTAAACTTAACTATATAGATAAAATGAACAAGTCCTCTAAAAACACAATTTATCAATCTGAAGTGATACAATAAGAAAGAGTATATCAGAATATACCTTTATCGGAATATATGACCAACACACACATATACAGAAGCAGGAGAGAGGGAGGGCAGGAGAGAGAGAGATGGAGAGACAGAGAAAGAGAGAGAGAGAAAAGCAGAGACAGACACAGAGCCAAAAACAGCGACAGGAAAAATGGTAAAGAATCTTTTGACAAAGAAAACACAAAGTGCATATGATTGCACTTGTGAATTACTAGATACTTTAGGGGAAAAAATAAGTAATATATATACTCTTTGAGAAATTAAGAGGAGAATAATTTTCCCAATTTGCTATGAAGCTGTCATGATTCTACTATAAAAACTTGACAAAAATACAAAATGTCTAATATGGACTGACGTCCTTCATGAATATAAACAAGAAAATTCTTACCAATAATAATGAAATCAAAGTTAGCAATATATATAATATCTATTATCAGGAAATAAATGCAACATTGGTGCAACAATCAAAAATCTATCAAGGCAATTCATCATTACAAAGGAATAAAAGCAAGATAAACTGTAAGATGATTCTAAGGATGTAAAATTTTATCTAAGAAAAACCATACCTATTTGTGTTTTAAAAAAATTATCAGCAAACTGATTTATAGTATTTATAGAAAAACAACAATAGCTGGTATCACATATGAAGGTAAAATATTGAATGCCTTCCCACAAAGACTGGGAAAATGACAAGGATGCCCACTCTTACCACTTCTACTCAATATTATGCCATTACAAGGAGAAACACAAAGGAAATAAAGTTATTGAGATCTAAAGAAAAAAGTAAATGTATCTCTATTGGCACATGACATATTACATAAGAGTTCTATAGAGTAAAAAAAAAAAAAAAACTACTAAACATTGTATGTGAATTATGCAAGGTGACAGAATATAAGATTAGTCTGAAAAATTGAATTCTATTTTTTATACTGGCAACAAACATTACAAAGTAAAATTTTTAAATAATTAATTTATAACAGGATCAGAAAACATGCTTAACAATAAAAGTAACAAAGGATGTGTACTACTTCTTTTCCACACTGTAAAACTTGGGTAAATGAAATTTAAAAACTAAACAAATGGTAAGAGATGTGGATTGACTAGAAGATTCAATATGCTCAAGATGTCAATCCTGCAAAAATTGATCTGTAGATTCAATGCAATCACAGAAAATGTTTTGAAGAAACTGACAAGCTTATTCAAACATTTTATGAAATATAATATCAGAATATAGATATATAATATCATAAGCAATCTTCAAGAAGAACAAGATTGTAAAAAGTATATTATTAGGTTGTTTCAAAATTTTGTCCATTTTAATGTCATGTCTTTTTGTAGCTCCATATCTCAATAAATATTTATTCTATTGTGTCGTGGTATATACTGATCGATGGAGAATTTTGTACTCTATACATTGATGCTGTTAATTTTTTTCTACTTTTAATTTTTTTTATTCTTTTCAGCCTATTACTATATGATGTCATTAAGCGATTTTCGGCCAATTTTTCTCTAC